>CAIGRQ010257719.1:0-10302 GCA_903798375.1 Fraxinus sp. D2006-0159 | reverse complement strand
CACGCGCGCGCACACATATATATATATATATATATATATATATATATATATATATATATATATATATATATACACTACTCACGGAGAGAACATGAATTATTATCCAGATTTTAAAAAAATTAAAAATCATAAATTCCCATATTCATCCACTTACACGAAATGGTAATCAGGGTATGAACAATTAATGAAAGAAACATGGATCGCCGAGTGAGGGCAAATAATTCTAATATTTCCTACGTAGGATGAAAAATCAATGCCACACACTGACCATTTACCTTTGACCTACAACAGTTCAGACGTTAAGGACTAGTTCGTACAATGAATTTTGAGTCGTCGATAGTAGAGATGTGTATACATATATATAGGAGGAGCGGGATCAAAGCTGTAAAACACTATTCACGGACAGAGCATGAATCGTCCGTCAGCGAAATGACAGCTAAATGAATTTTGGATTTTTGGGTGTTGTAAAACCGTAAATTATTGGAGTGTAAAAATTGGGAAAATGACGTGCAGACGAAAAATGTGAGTGCATCGGGACTGCAGCAACAATAAAGGCTCTATGAGGTTCGTGAAAACGACGTTCGTGTTGTTGGCGTTAGGCCTGCGGCGCCTGGCCAGGCGGAGTAAACCAGACGCACCACCTTTTGCATGGTGCGAAGATTTTTGTGCATATGGCGGCTAGAAAAGCTCTTGGTAATTCAAGGTGACCTGCCTCGAGTTCGACTAACATTTGGTTCGATTTGTATACTTATTACGATAAATTATAGTGCCATGTTAAAATATTAATTTAAACGGCACTAGTGTGATATTAAATTAAAAGGTATAATTAAGTTATTAATTATACATTTCATTGAATCTATCCGTTAACGTTTTCTAAACTGATATTCTAATATCAATGATTCTAAATAACATTATTTAATTTGTTACACATTTATCATAATTAAGCTCTTTTTTATCTCATTTTTTTAAAACAAATTTTAACTACACATCTTTTAATTAAAATAATTTTACATATACATTCAAAATTTTTCCTTACTTTTTAATCATGCATTTTCCTTTTAAATAAAATAATTTTACATATAAATTCAAAATTTTTCCTTACTTTTTAATCATGCATTTTCCAAAAAAATCACTATTACGAAATCTATTCTTTTAAAAAAAAAAAAATGGGGCTCAAATACACCATAAACGCCTGTTTGAGTCCTATTTTTATTTTTTTTTACTAAGCCCCCGTTTGGTACACATTATTTTCAAAAGAATGCATTTTTTTGGTTGATGTGATGGAGAATATGTGGTTGAAAAAGAATGAAAAATTATTGATATGTTTAAGTTATGAACTTCATAAAGATCAAAGACCTACTAACACTTATAGAAATTTCGCGAGTCTGATTATTACTGAGGTTCATGTTGTATAAGTTCGACCTTACTACTAGTTTGATGTTGTTAAGCTTTGGGAGTTGTTTTACGTCTGATGTTATTATGGAGTTTATGTTACTTAAAATTAGATGTAATCGTTGAAGTATTAATGGTCCGCATTTACATTGGCAAACACATCAGAAATGAACACAATTACTAAAGAAAATAATAGCTCCATTCATTAAATAGTATTTACAAAAGATAGGCCGAAGCCATTAAACATTAACAAAAATGATAAAATAAAAAGAATAAAAAGATACAAATGGAGAACTACGTCCTAAAGATGTAGGGGTTGAGAAGCCACAATAGGTATGATAGCTTTGGGAGCCACTTCTTCAGCAACCTCTATAGCTACGTTATCCTCCGGTTCGATCACCTGGCTTTTTCTACTGGAGTTCGGGGTTCAGGCTCCTCCTCATCTTCGAAGTTTTTTTCTCTTAACTCAGTGATGCTGATGCCTTAGATGTTCACCTCTAGCCACTCCACCATATCAGTGTATGCATACCTCCACCAGTACTTCGTGAAACTCTTGTATACTTCGTCAGATGGAAGTTAGGAAGGAAACGCTTCTCCGCATCACTGCCATCTATCTGAGCTTCCTGCCTTGCAGCATCCACCCCTTCAGTTAAGCCAGACACTTTGGAGTTTAGTTTTCCCACCTGCTCAATTAGAGCTTCATTTTCCTTATTGACCTTCTCCAAGGCCTCGTCTGTCAGCTTCTAATGTGCATCAGAAGTCTTCACTCTCTTAGTAAGGGAGCCACCTCGCTTTGAGATAGACTGACCTCCTTCTTCAAAGTTTCAATTTCTATTAAGGTAGAAGCGAGCTTCACTGACTCTTCTTCGTGTTTTTTCTTCAAGGCCTCTACCTCTGCTTTGGTCTTGTTGGCAGCCTCCTCAGTTTGAGAGGCTTTATTCATGAACCCCCAGTTCTTGCTCTAAAGGTTTTCAAAGAGGACTTCAGCTTCTATGGCCATGCTAAAGGTCCTCCCAGCTTGGCTCACCATCGTTGCAAAGACGTCGACGACATCGCTTATCTTAATGTAGTTTTGCCATTTCTCCGTCTAGTACTTGTGATAGGTGGCAGTGGCAGTTTGTACTTTTGGAGAGAGAAGACTAAGGGCCTCTGAAGCCAATTCCTCCGTTCTCTTCTTCAAGGCAAGTTTTTGCTTTGGAGCATCTGAAGTGGTAGAGTGACTTGTAGTCCTTGCCTTCTTTGTAGGTTCTTACCTTTGGGGCTCCGCAACAGTTGGCCTCTTCTCTTTCCCAGAGGCCGCAGCCATTGAGCTGCCTAATAACTTCTCCCCCGTTGGGACCTCATAACGAAGGAGAAGATCATCTTTGGAACAACTCGCCCCACCGGGGGTTAGAATTCTGAACCTCTTCTACGGTTTCTCATCAACAACCTTTTTCCCCCTATCTGACATAAGGGGTTGTCCATCCTTCCGAGAGGCAGCATCCTTGTTGACCTTCTTAATTTTGTCTCTCACCAACTTTCCTCCAGAAGACGAGGGCTTCAACATCTTCTTCTCCGATGTAGAGGTGGCGGCGAGGATGTTGTCGTATCAAGAGTGGGGTGCCTCCTCTTCTCGAAATTTTCTACAATCAGAAACAAACAGGGTCAGCAAAACTCTACAAAAAAAGGACAAGTAAATGACAGTGTAAACACATCTTACCCCTTCTTGCCATCAAACATAAGTCTTCAAAAAAGCGCCTCGACTAGATCAAACGACCGAAGTCACGCGTAGATGAGGATTTCTTGTAGACCTCGGTGAGAGTATCCCAGTCACTCTCAGTGAAATCGAACCGTTCAACTGACCCTACAAGATAAACATAAAAAATGTAATATTAGACCTCGGCAGTTCGAAAAATTAAAGAAACAAGGAATGTACTCACGGGCGTCGGAGTACAAGGTTGGGACTTTAACGTGTGGAACGATGTCACCCTCATACTCCTACCACCTCCCTGACCCAGAACGAGGTCTCCTTCCATCCTTTGATGGAGGAGGATAGGCCCAAGACAAAGGGAGAGTGCAACCCCCAAGGACACAGAGAATATCACCCCCTAGAGTCCTCTTTTCCTAAGGATCGAGGTTGGTATATTGTCTGGAAGACGTGCAAAGGCATATCCTCATCCAAGGAAGCCTCCTTCTAAAGGAAGTAAGAACCTACCAATTGGGGTCAGGCATTAGGAACGAGTTGGGTAAGGGCCAGCCCGTATAGCCTGAGGACAACTCGAAAGAATGGGTGAATCGATAGGTGAAGCCCAGCCTTCAACAAGAATTTACTAACGGCGACGCAGCTTTATCTATGATAGCAGGTTCACTCATTAGAAGATGGGGAAAGAAGTTCGGTGTCATAAAAAATCCTATATTTTTCCCTAAGATTTGCGAGGTAGTTAGGGTCTACGGAATAAGAGATTTTGGCTGCCCCCAGCTATATCATCATCTCTCCTACCTCCCAGAAATTGAGGTACCTCGTCTAGCCTCAATAGCTTTGACGAGATCAACGGTGTTGGTTATTTGTACTCCTAGTTCACTAGCTATCTTGCTAAGGTCTACATGTTCCCCAGTAGATGTTAAAGGCCATTGATTTACAAACTAGTTCAAAGCTTTTACAAGTAAAGAAAAACTACATCACTTACGATTTTCTTAAGACGATGAAGAAGAAAGAAAACTGAAATTCATGAAAACCACAAGAATAAAGGAAAAAACTTGAAGAAAAAGAGCTCTGGACATCACCTGTAGAGGATCTGCACAAGTCACGTATATTTTAAATTCTAACCATAACATGAATGATCCTACGAAGTTTTTTATTAAAGTTTATGCATTACATAAATAATCATGACTAGACTTGGGGAACTATTGTTACGTCTGGCCTCCGATGCTCAGGTAAAAGTGCCACGTAGGGAAAAAGTCCAATAAAGACCCATGAGGTCAAAATATGAAGAAATCAAGCAAGTCCGAAGTCCTTGCACTGCAAAGCCAAAGTCCATACTGAAGCACTGCCTCAAGGGCGAAGCACTCCAACTTAGGCTGAAATACTGCCTAAGGAAACAAAGAAATGAGCTAAAGCTCTCCACTTAAAGAACTACCTCGAAGATCTATCCAAGGTTCTCAAACTTGTCAGAAGTTCATGAAGCCGACGCCGTTTCTTACAACAGATTTGGAGATCTTTTAGAAGTGATTGATTTAACACTTTTAATAAAATTTGTTAGTGTCAGCCTAATGTATAGAGCGGCTGCCCTTTATCAATGTATTAAATTACATGAATAGGCAGTCATATGAAGTCTCAATTAGGGAGATGAGGCCACGTGGTTCTGATCCAACGATCACCAATCGGCCAAGACAGTATAAATAGGTCCTATTTGTTACTACAAGGATTAGTTTGGTCTCCACCCGATGATCGTTGTTAACGCGTTTGCTTTTGTTCCACCCGCCGGAGCTTGAACATTTTTGTTTTTCACCTCAAAGTATTCCCGCGTCCATTTCCTCCTTGCTACCGTCTTTACTCCGGTAGGAACGCGTCGAATAATACTTGACTTGACGTGAGTAGGCCCGATCTGTTGGCTCGTTTTTTGGGTCAACAAAAATAATGAGAATCAAACAAATGCCAGATTTGAATCATCTCTAACAACATTGGTTTGACAAAGTTACTATTGATATAAATTATAACAAAAAAGGTACAATATATGGTCCACTCGAGAATTCAATGACAAATTTAACTCTTGTTTGGGCTCTATTAAGCCCATCTTTGGTCCAGATTAAAATTCGATTTTAATCATAGTCAAAGTCAAACAATTGATATTAATCATATCTTTCATGGGTCCCACAAATTTTCAACTACACATTTAAAAAATTTCTATCACAATCTACTAAATAAATCTAATTTTAATCTACACCAAACACCATCTAAATCAAAATTACGTTTTCTCAAATTTTATTTTTAATCGTACATTATTCAATAAAATAATATTATATATAAACCCAAAATTTTTCCCACTTTTTAATCATACATTTCCTCAAAAACTATTATTTCAAAATATGTTTTTCTCAAAATCTCTTTAAATTGGAATCCAATAACTTATTTTTCATTTGGGTTACATGTTTTTTTGTAAAAAGTACAACAAAGGTCAAAAGAGTACAAATAATGTCGACCTCATGCCAGACTTTGCCAAGTTTTTTATATATTAATCAAACACCATTTGTATTCGATGAGGTATTGGCAGGAGTCCGGACTCGTATCTATAAATTAATTATAAGAGTAGAGTACAAGGTATGAGATATGATCTTTACCTCTATAATTAAGGAAATGATACGTAACCTAAATATAGAGGCACTTCCAACATTACAAATGCTCAATGAAACCTTACTGCTAAATCTACTTCTGTTTGCAAAGATACATTGAACCATAAACTACAATCAAGCCAAGCGTAGGTTGCGACTTGCTAGACTTGTAATATATACGTGACAGTAATGATTGACTGGTTAAAAATAAATATAAACTTATTGTACAAGAAAAAAAAAAAAAAAAATTATAGTCTGATTTTTGTCGTATGTAATACAATAATGTGGCATATACGTGAAAGAGAAGTGTGTGATCATAGGGGGAAAAACCCAAAAAGGAACTGACAGACATCACATGATACATTATTATTTTTTATTTTTTTATTTTATTTTATTTTTTTTACTTGGGAGTCAATAATATGATTGAAATGGAATGACAAACTGTCAAAATATTTTTCAAGTTCAATTCTTTTTAATAGACAAACGCGACAAAAATGAAATCGCTAGTATGATTCGAGAAAGCACTAAAAATTTAACTCTTACGAAGAAATTATACAATCACTAATGACTTCAATAGAGAGTATGAACCTTCTAAAGCCACCTAAGACTTGACTCCCTCCTGCAGCTTTAACACATCAAATGCTGCTCGGGTACATGAACACACGAACACGAGCGCCCATGGATTTGTGGGGAAGATTAGACTTGAACTTGGCACGAACAACGCCACTGTTTCCATGGGGCATAATGACCTTGCCCCAAATGCACCTGTAATATGACCCATTCGTCTTCACCTTGGCCTTGTAAATGTATGCCATGCGCTTCCCCTGGTACCATGACACCTCCTCCTTGGCGTTAACTCCCTCGATTTGAATCAACGACATGTTTGGGTACTGGTTCGACTTCGATCTCTTGTACCCCAGTATCGTCCCTCTCACGTATAGCCTGACTCGTTCTCCTTGACGTCCCTTCACCATTTCCGGCTCCTTGGTTCGACATCACATGATACATTGACAGAAGTTTGACGCCCAAAAACTATCATTTAAACAAGTTGCAGCGGTAAAAATTATGGAAAAAATACACAATTACTAGACTTGAGAATAACATTTCATAGCTAACAATCTTGCAAAGGATTGAAAGCAGAAAATCCCCTGCAAATATTTTCATTTGCGATATATCCCTCATCTATTGAAAATTGCAAAAAAAAAAACTCTAATATTTGAGACCTTTTGTGCTTAAAACCTCCTTACCTTCAAATTTTCCTTAAAAAGCAATAAGAATTTTAAACTTAAAAAGTAATAATTGCAGTTTTAGTATTCAATATTTTTATACTTTTACAAATTATACCCAATTTTTTCATGTACCACCCACAAAAACATTTAAAACGTTATTTTCCACCTCGTCTCACTTCATCTTCTTCCCCAAAACTTTATTATTTTATATAATCCATTCCAAAATCCTTCACCCCAAATTCATCATTTCTTCTTATTATTTCAAATAGGGATCATTTGGGGTGAGGGATTTAATAGCTAAGAAAAGTGCTTTTGACTACCAATTTGAAGTTTCTTACGAAGATATTATTTAGTTTAAGTGTTTGTTTGTTTTTGTTTTTGTTTTTTTACTTGAATGTACATTAGAAATAGAAATAGTTATAATGTATCTGTCTTTTTTTTCTTTCTTTTTAGTTCATTTTACAGGAGTTCAATTGAAGTTTAATATAATAATCAATGGGTGATAATAAGTATTCTTTCTCTCTCACCACTTTCAGATATACGTTCATTCACTGTGTATGTGTTCTAAGTTTATTTTAATTTCAATTTAAAATAGTTAAATTGCACTTATTTGAGAGCATATGAAAATTGTCCATATTAAATTTTGTATATGTGTGTATTGATTATGCTTTTCCTTTGTTAATGAGAAGAAGAAATGATGAATTTGGAAAGAGACATTTTGAAAGGGATTAAATAAAATAATAAAATTTTGGAGAAGAAGATGAAGTGAGGTGGGGTAGAAAATAAAGTTTAAAAGGTTTGTAATTGTGGGTGGTACATAAAAAAAAAAATTGGGTATAATTTATAAAACAATAAAAAGTTTAGATACTAAAATTACAATTATTACTTTTTATTTTGATATTTTTACTATTTTTAACTGAAAATCTAACGGTATAGATTTTTTCGCAAAAAAGGTTTCAAATATGGGGGTTTTTTTTCTGTTGCGATTCCAATAAGTATGTGATATATCACAAATGAAAACTTTTCTAGGGGATTTTCTGCTATTAATTCATCTTTCAAATTAATTTCAAAAATCATGTGGTAAATGAAATATAATAATAGATAAATAATATAGTCTATTTTGGGATAAAATATAATTCAAACTAGATCCCCCAAAAATGAAACTCTTGCCATTTATCTTTTTCTAAAATAACGAAATTTGACTCAACTAACATCTAGAGGGGGAAATATGTGTAATATGAGGAATTTAAATTTACCAAATTATTAATTGCAACATGTAACAATTAAATACATAAGATGAATTAAACAATGCAAATCTAGACATAGATATCAATTATGCAGTTTAAATATTGCGAAAAGTAGATAATATATCAAGATTTTGATGATGGACGAAAATCCCTCGTGCTTCACAAGAATCAAAATCTTTCGAGCAAACTTGCTAGTAAAATTCACTATAAAAGATTTGACTTACAGTATTGGTTTAGACACATTAAATTTTCGTAGACTTTGATCTCATCATGTAATCGCCGAGGAACTCCTTTGATTATGCACTCCTGCACCAAATTCAGAACTCTGGAATTTTTTTATCTTCTTAAATCACCAAGAACAAACTCGTTCTTCACAAATCGGATCTCCGATCACCTTCCAAATCTTCAGAACTCTTGATAGATGTAACAAAAGGGGTTGATTTGGTGTTTTGAGAATTTGTGATTTTGATATTTTGATTGTGTGATTGAATCAATTGATTGTTGAAAAATGTTATTTGATCTTCAAATTATATTATGTAGGATCAAATAATGTTCAACCACATTTTGGGACGTTGAATGGCTTGGGTATTTATAATATCAAGTATTTTGGTGAAATAGGATTGGAAAATGTTTAAAAATTACGAAACAGGCTTTAGCTAACCCTCATTGCCGCTCAACTGCCAATCTCGTGACCAGCGAGCTGCGAGCTTCTTGGTTTGAGCTTGCTTGGCACGTAATGAACAATTTTCTAGCTATTTTTTTTATCTTCTTGGTCCATGTTTGATCTTTTTGACTCCTTGTGAACCTATACCACCATCCCAATGATTCTTTGACTTTAATTATAACTCTATTACTTTGATTTTGTCTACTATTTGCCAATTTACAAGTTAAACTTAACAAACTTTCTATTTGACATTCTGTGACAAAACTAAGTATTATGAATATAAAGTATGAAAAATTAAACAACTCCTATCTACCCAAGTCCCGATGACTCAACTTTATCTTGCTTTCCTTGTCAAACCCATTTTCCGAAATCAATAACTCAAATACCAAGTGTAAAAGTACATAAAAAATAGTTAAGGAAATAACATATATTAGTTGAGATAAATAATCAATAATATCACGCTAGCTAGATTAAGATGCCCCTATTTGGTTTGGATTAAAATTCCAAGTCAAAGTCAACAATTAATTTTAACCACACATTTCATAGAACCCACAACTTTTTAATTACACATTTCATCAACTTTTATCAAAATCTACTAAAAATTTGATTTTAATTTATACCAAACAGGGCCATAATATCAATGTTTAACAAAATACCAAATATAACATTAATATCATCAAACATTGAAATTCAATAAAGCTAAGCAAAATATCATGTACATCCTAAAACGTCAAAAGTAAATATGTTAGCAGCTCAACTCCTAAAACTACTCCCCATTTTGTCACAAATAACAAAGGGTAAAAACCAATGTTATAAAGATCAGATCGGGCCGGCATGTTCAACTAGAAAAATCATGAACTCGCCTCTAATCCAATTCAATACTCGTACATTAACCGAAAAATAAAAACAAGGGAACAATACACAAAACCTATGAATAAGAATTACTTTTCAAAACTAACAAATTTGTCTAATTATTTCAAAAATCATGTGGTAAATAGATTTATTAAATATTAAATTATAATATAATATATATTAATTATTTACACCCATGACACCTCACCCACGTCATCACCCCACTAACACCTTCCCTCCATCTCTCATACAACTCCAGCACTGATCCGGCGATGGCTGGCAGCACTCTGGTGACGGTCCAACGACTCTCCGGCCAGCTCCGACGATTTTTCGACGACTTTTTCAACGATCATTCCAACAGCCGCTCCGACGACTTAAAATTCGAAAAAATTAAAAATTGAAAATCACACCCCCACCCCGTGGATCCACCTACCACCACCCCACCCCTACCTCCACCTCCTAAAAATTACACAAAAAATTTCAAGTCACTTTATATAATCAAGCCGTTGACATGTATCATCCGTGACTAACTGTGATCAAATGTGTATTTAATGTAACTAACTGTGACCAAATGTGTATTCAGTATGACTGTCTGTGACCAATTTTGTGT
>CAIGRQ010257642.1:0-11345 GCA_903798375.1 Fraxinus sp. D2006-0159 | reverse complement strand
AAATAATATTATGAAGAAAGAATAAAAGATATTGGAACTTACCCATAAGTAAATTCAAAAAATATAAAAAAATTAATGTTTTGTTGATGTTACGGCATTCACTAGCGACAGAAGCACCGTTAACAATGACATCATTAATAATCGTTAAAGAAGATGGATTAGTGATGGCAAAAAAATCCGTCCCGCCCCGCCCCGACGCTGCTCGGGAAGAAAAAAAAACTTGCCCCAACGGGTTGGTGGGGTGGGGCGGGGAGGGGGTGCCCCGCCCCTTAAAGAATAAAAAAAATAATTAACTACAAATTTAAAATAAAAATAAAAAATTAGTTAACAGAAACTGTTAACGGGGCGGGCTGGGCGAGGGTGCCTCGCCCCGTTGCAATCTCTAAGATGGATCGATGATCACCGATGATATAACTTTGGTAATTTCGTTCGAATCACCAACCTATCATTTAATATTGTAAGATATTATGAAAGGAAAAAAAAAATATTGAACTTAACAGTTGATATTTTATATAAATTAAAAAAAAATATATATATATATATAGAAAAAAAAAAAACTAATGTTTTCGATGCTATTGAAATATGATTGACCTAAAGGGAATCTCGGATGCAATACATTCATAATTTCATTTCAATGTAATCAAGAAGGTCGACTAGAGAAGTCACTGGAGGAATCTATCTGTTCATGAATTAATACAACAAACTATAGTTGCAGCTTACTTGTGATTGAAGGTTTAATCGAATTTGAGCCATATTTCGAATGGTAGGAAACCTAAATAGCGCTCTCTTTGGAAGGAGGCAACAATTCTTTTAACTTCTTTGTCATGTGCTCTAGCTCCCGCAGTTGGTCCAACTCTCCCGTCTGAACTAAAAACCTCTCCAACATCTGAAACACTAGCTCACTCATGTGACGTCCTCTCTCTAGCATTTGCTTAGAGCACTCGAATGCTTCTTGAACTCTCCCACGGGAACATAACCCTGTAACCAGGAGGTCCAAGGCATGACTGTGTGGACACTGCCCTTTCTTCACCAAGTACCTCCACAAATCCAAACCCAAATCAACTCTTCGGCTCTCACAGAAGAACTTCATTAACATCACAACCGTCCGTGTCATGGGCAAAAAATTCTTCTCAATCATCTTTTGATAGAGATCAGAGACACCATCAATCCCCTTTGATTTGATTAATCCCAAAAACATAGTATGGTAAGTGACATTATCATGATAAATGTTTCTCTTTTCCATCTTTTCAAATAAGGCTGCTGCTGAACTCATATCCCTGGATCTTACAATAGAACTCAAAAGGGCATTATAAGCCCCAGTATCTGGCTTTAAACCTCTCGTTGAAATTTCATTGAACAAAAGTTTAGCCTTGGAAATATTTCGAGCCATCCCTGCTCCATGAATCAAAGTGGTAATTGTTTCTACTGTAGGGAAGCAATTAACACGTTCCATTTCTTCAAAAAGTCTCATAGCATCACCAAAACATCTATTCTTACAGTAAGCATCAATTCTAATATTGTAAGTGACATTGTTAGGCTTAAAACCTCTTCGAAACATCTCATGATAAAACAACTCTATTGCAGTAACATCACCTGATTCCTTGAACCCCAAAAGCAAAATATTCATTGTCTTGGTGTTGGGAGAAAATCGAGAATGCATCTTGTTGAAGACAGATCTCGCTTCTTTCATCTGCCGCTGTGTGCAAAATGCTCGAAGCAGTACATTGAACTCATCCGTGCCAAATGTACTCCCTGAAAATATCTCTGTTTCCATCTTCCCAAATGCTTCCAGAGTGTCTTCATAGGATTGGAATTTAGCAATTTTCGATAACATGATGCTCATTGACTTCAGAGTGAGCAAGGAACGGTGAGTCTGCTTGATTATTTCCATTAATTCCCAGGCTTTGTCAAAGTATCGCATTCTTGTCAGTATGTGGAGAGTCTTCTCAAAAGCATCTGAACTTGGAACGTACTGGTTACTGAGAAGGGAATATTGGAAGAACTCGTACGCTTTGAGGCCGTTTGAGTGCGCAGCAAACAATCTACCAAGAACATTTTCCACAAAAGGGGTCGACAATGCAGTCGGTGGAATCTGAGAGCGAAGAGTGGGATGCAATGGCTTATCAGGAAATGGATGGTCATTAATTATTCTCGTAATTCTTTCAATTTCAGTCTCTGAGGAAAAATGAAGCCGGAGTATGTTCAGCTTCTGATCCACGTGCAAAATCCGATCGAATTTTATACTTCTGTTTCTAAGAAGCATGATGTCTTTGATTCAAATCAAGAACTCCCAAACTCCCATATAGTAATATCCTGTTTCATTAAAGGAAAATAAGAATGTACCTTATTATTAAATGCAACAAGTTCCCAAAACTAAAATGCATGTCAACTTGGCTTGTATACATGAAATTCCAGACTAACAAAGAATAACATAATATTGACTTCTAAGCAGGGATTTAACAAAATTTCGTCAGTTTACTCTGTTCAGCATTTCCTCAAACACATAACGTGCAACTTACTAAGCATTGACGAAAACGAAATTCTTTGAGTTAGATGAAACGAGCATAAACTTCAACAACCCAGGACAAGAAAAATAGACAGGTAAGGGAAATGAATAAATAAAATTCAGGGCGGGAAGCTGCAAAACCATTGCTGAAATTTTTTTGCCTTCAGTGCAAACTAATTACCGACATTCAAGAACTGTCGTGTACATTTCAACTTTCTTAAAGAGCAAAGGATTCTGATTATGTGAAGTACCTGCATACGGATGTCACGAGATATACTCTGAATACGTTGATTAAACAGATTTAAATTAGTAATTTATTCAAATTCATGGATGCAAATGGATGGCATGATAATCAATAAATAATGATGACAAGGTGATCGGTTGTTGTATGATGAGCATTAAAATTAGTAATTTTGATAAGTGTTGATGAAAGGACTGGACTGATTGGAAAATTATTGATGTATGAAATATATGAATAAAATTAATTATTGATTTTTACTTCAAATGGTTATATCTTGTCCAACGTACCAAACATCTCATAAAGTTCTTTATCTTTGGACAAGTGTTCTCTATTTTAAGCTTGCTCTTGCATCTTTTACCAAATAATAAGGCCGATGAGAATTATTACATATCCAATGCCAAAATTGACTGATTATATATTAAAAGGATTAAACTACTTGTATACACAAAGTGTACACCTTGATTGAAACTTTCCTATGTGTCAAAAATCTGACGGTTGATTGAAAAATATGTTGTCAAGATTAATGTGTCAAAATCTGCAAATTCACTTGGATATAAACCATTGTGTCAACATTTATGTACATGTAGCATAGTCTATACTAGAATATGCATAAATACAAGAAAGAGAAACAAAATCAGATTGAAGATTAACATATTACTCTGGTCGGCAAACAAAAGATCATTGTCACGCAATATGTAACCTTGTTTATCATTTGTCCCCAAACATTACCAATATCTGATCTTCCACAGGTCCAACAAGCAGAAACAAAGCAGCATTCACAAGGACAAAATTTGCTGAGTTAACTTTAAGAAATATGAAGAACAAGGAGGCCAGCTTCCACAAATATAGAACAACGAAAGGCTGTCACTTGTCTGACTCTATTCGATCGCCTTAGAACATGCTGCCGGGGTAGGTTGGCATAAAAGTTAAGAAAATGGTGTTATATTTATCTGATATAAGTATTAGCTAATTTCGCTTGTTGAAATAAATTCCATGAAACACACCTTAGGCTTGATCAAATCAACCAGAGTAATGGGCCGAGTTAGTAATGTAGATAATGCTAGTAGCAGTCATATTGGTTTTCATGTTTCAGCCTTGTTGCTCCGAATATGGGGCTCTCCATAGGCAATGGAAAGAATTCTGGGCAGTTTAGGATGGCCTGTTGTGGGAGAAAGTTTTCCGTTCGTCTCTGAGTTCTCGAGTCCTGCAGGCATATTCAGTTTCATGTACAAAAGACAACAAAAGTACAGATCGAAACCAAATCATTTAATTAATATCCGTAACTTTGAAATTAAATTACCTTGGTCTCAATATTTGTCATTTGTGTTAGGTACGGAAAGGTTCATGACTGGGAGAGAAGCTAGCAAGATATTGTTAAACAGGCAAAGACGGGCTAGTGAACTTGAATCTCTTATACACGGGAAAGCAGGTCCTTGGGCAGACAAGCTTGCTTCAACAGACGGGAGAAGCGCACAAAAGAATTCGCCGACTGATTGCAGACCCCCTTTCAGTCGATGGCCTAAAAAAGTATTTCCCGTTTATCAACAATTTGGCAATAGAGATGTTGGATCAATGGAGTGGACTTAGTCTTGGTTCTTGAAGAGGCTTCTACGGTTGATTTCTAAAACCTGGACAAAAAGAAAATATATTAGATAGATGTAAGTTTTCTTTACAGCAATTTCTCAACATCTAAAAACTTTTACAGTTCACAATGAAGGTGATAGGCAACATGATAATGAGTTTAGAGCCAGATGGTGACGAGAAGGAGAAGTTCCAAGAACATCATGATATTCTATGTAACAGAAAGAATGGATCAACCTGGACAAGCTGGGAATTTGTGTTTTCATCCTGATCCATCACTTGATCTGCAGATACAAGTAAGACTAAGGAATTAAAAACAAGTTTGATACAATATATTCGAAAGGATTGGATAGTAAAATATAAAGATTTTAGCTTCCTTTTTTTTTTGTTGGTTAATATTGTACTATACCGTCCACCTTACTAAATGAGAGGCTCAAAAAACATAATGCAGGAAACTCAAATGCAAAGAAATGAACAAAAAGGAAACACCTCTTCAGCTGATCATAGAGTTCCTCTCTGAGTGTGTTTGCTTTTCTACTATTGAATCTTCGAATTTCTTTTCCTCTAGATCACTCCTTGTAAAGTTTCTCTTTATGGCATGAACAAGTACCCTATCATAGTCGACCCTCTTTAAAGCAGTCCTGCATACAAGGACCAAAGCACTGGGCACATCTCAGGGAACGAAGAACACGTTCATAATCAGGACACAAGGAAAAAGTATATGAAGCAAACATTCATAACCCTGTGATATAATGTTGTATTATTTTTCAAAATTAAGGAAAATATCGAGTTTGGAATGGAAAATGGATCATAGGACAAAAAATATGAACCACGCGACGAGACCGCATGGTTCCAGTGGACCATGCGGTCACATGGTCCTATACCGGGACTTAATGTCCCGATTCGGATTACTCCATGCTGTCTCATGGGTTTAGCCTATGCGACCTCATGGACAAAACTTTTTGTCCCTTTTTTACCGTTTTAGTTGTGATTTTGAATTTGATACCTTTTGAAGATATTTGGCACTATTTCGTACATATTTTTTAAGGGCTATAAATAAGTGATCCTTGTTCTTGTGAAGAAGTTGAAAAAACATAACAAATATCATAATCATTCAATAAACAATAAAAAATCATTTTTCCTTTTCCATATTCATTTCTTCCCATTATGTTCTCTTGTTTGGGTAGGATTACATATTGTGATTTGGATAATTCTAATTTTTAAGTGTGCATAATTTGTGTACATAGAGTGTTACATAACACTCACATGGGGTGGGCCCTAAGTGTTATGTACTCCTCTATGTACAAAAATTATGTACCCCTAGCAAAACCCAATTTATTGTAATTCTGCAATAATGTTTGATCACTCCTATAAACCATTTGCAGAAAACCTTAAGCATCTCAATCAATCCGAAGAAGGGGCAAATTTAGTTTGAGGATAGCGATTATGCGTTTGGGCTTCCCATTTTGTTTCGGTATTTTGTTCGTGGTTTGTTGCGAATTTTGGTGTGTTTATTCTCCAACTCCAGTGCCGTTTCCAACATATAATTGATCCATTACATGGAAATAATGTGCAACTCCTGAATAAATGAAGTACTGTTAGCGAGAAATTTCATTCGAGTACCAAAGCCCATTTTTTCTAAAATCTTTAGCGCACACTGGCAAATCATCCTTTTAAGCAGGATTCTTCAGTAATTTACTCGTTAGTTTTTTCCTTTTTAGTTTTAACTGGAGGTTACTTCACATCAAGGAACTCGAATTTGAAAGCATGATATCAACTTGCATTATATCAAAAATAACTTCATAATGGGACTTTCGTTGGGCGGGCGGATGATGAGCAAGGGCTGCACCGTCTTGAGAATGAGAATCTAATTTTGGTAACGTAAAGAAGAATGAAAAATTTATCAGTCGATGCACGTTGTCAACCAAAACTTCAATAAAAATTCCCCGTGTTTAATAAAGATCAAAAGTGTTAATTCGGGGTTCTCAGAAACCATAAAGAATCTAATGCCTACTAAAGCAGGAAATTGAGCAACATTTCTGCCCATTAAGAATCAAATAGGTATAGACAGGGTGGGCAAGGAAAAATATGAAGCAATTTGCACGCACTGTCTGGGTGTGGTTACTCTTCAAACAAAAGAGACGATCATCGGCCTGAATTGAGATTAGCAGTGCATCTGATTTTCATTTTGACATTGCCTAATTCCTCTAGAAATACCATCAGCGCAAGATCTTTGAATATATGCACAAAACTGAAGTAATATTATACGTACTGCCAATACAACCTTCCGCCAAATCTAACAATAGAATGCACAAAGGAGCGATAAAATCTAGAAATAAGATTTAAATCATCATTTTGTTTTTCATAAAGCTTAGAAAAGTTCTGCTACAGACAAACAACAGAGGGACTCAAAGATCCACAAGCTAACATCAAATTACTTATGAAGTGCACAGCAACAGTTGTCCGTCCCGACATCTTCTGCAAGACAAGGAGGCTGAACTTCCTCATCTTTATACCAGATTGATCGTTCTTGAACCAATTCGTTCAAAAAGTAATCCAGCTTCTCAATGGTGACATTCGGCATCACAACAATATGTGCCATATTTCCCTCACAAGCAAGCTGCCAACGTCGAACAAACTCCTCATCGCGAGGTCGCTCAAACACAACTGTACTGCTCAGTTCATTGAGCATGGCGCTAATTCCAGCTTCCATAAGACGACCTTTCAAGTAGTGAGCATTCCTAAGGCACTTTTGGACTTCCTTTTGGAATCCCTTGTACCCTTTCCTGTTCAGGGTATACCACAAGAAGATTGGAGCATGGCCATTTCGACTTCCCATAATTGTTGCATCCCTTGAAGCAAGGTACTCAACATTACTCGAAAGTGCATTTATGTGTTGTAGCCTTGTTATCTGCACGCCACATGGCATCGGACATCCCACAAACTTATGGCCAGAAACACTCACACTTCCAATGGGCTTCTTGAAACTTACCTTTGGTGCCTGCATAGAACAAAGACTGATTAGGAAAAGAAGAAAGTGATAAAGCAGAATTCTAACTAATTTTAATAATCTAATAATCAATTAATGACAAGATTATTTTTAGGAGTGGATAAGGTCCAAAGGTAAAGGCCATAGCAAACAGATAACAATAAACTGCAGTTTCATATTATATCAGCAGGACCAGAAGTCGGTCTATAGCCTTTCTCTGCAGTCCTTACCAACCTTAGACAAGAAAAGAGTCGTGTTTTACCTCTTGCCAGTTCCAAAAATCTTGAAATAACCTCAAATAAAGTGTTAAGAGGATCTATTGAGCAGTAATATTTACTACATACATTGCCTACCAATCAGCTCCCAAACCACATGCTTCTGCTGGATCATCTAGAATAATGACAACAAAATCTTAAATCTACTCCAGAAATTGCTTTTATTTATGTAGTTCATCCGCACACTCATTTCACTATATCCATCTATTAGGGCAGACTCTCATAAACACCTCATGTACATGAATAAAAAGCGAAAATTAAACTTGTGATTTCAATTATGAAAGGTATACACTAAGAAAAACAAAAATGATTTGAATTCAAACAAAATTTGCTTACCCTTTTGACAAATGGCATCATCAGACCAAATAGAGCGCCATCACAGTGGATGTAGAATCTATCATGTGAGAATCCACATTCTTCAAGAGTTTGTATGACAAGATCTAGATCATCAACAGCCCCTTTAACTGTAGTTCCTGCAATTTGTGAAAAATTGACCAAATTTAGAATACGATACTTGTCTTAACATACTTGCGGGTCTAGCTGGCACACAATCACATGCATAATAGAGAGCGAGTGCACACATGCGGGAGCGAAAGAGAGTTACCTATATTGACATTGATGATTGCTGGTTTATCTTTGTTGGTAAGCAGCTTAGTTTTAAAATCTGTGCAGTCTATCTCTCCTGTGACCAAAGTTGCAACTTTTACACATTCCATTCTATACATTCTTGCTGCTTTGAAGACAGAGTAATGTGATTCTTTCGATGCATACAAAATTCCATCGGGATGCACTTCTCTTCTGTAAATTGAATTGTGAATTATGATAATTGTTAGAACAATCCTCTAATTGATCAAAGAAGCCTCTATGAAATTAGAGACTCGTAGAAACAAAGTCACATAATACATACCCAACAAGGATGCCATGAAGATTACCCTCAGTACCACAGTTTGTAATATATCCCCAGTAATCATCCTTTTCAATCTCCCAAAGACGGGCAAACCAATCTAAAACCCCCACTTCAAACTGTCTTGAGTGTACACCATAGTTGCTTTCAATGAATGGATCGCCGAGGTTGTTAATAGAGAAATGCTGCAACTGTGCAAGTGCACCATAATCAAAATCCAAATTGTATGGATATCCTGGGAAACGAAATAAAGCATTGAGAATTATTCAATCCATAAAACACATGTGAAGGTGAATATGCAAGCTTCATTATAAGCTTGTCCAACTGGTTACTTAAAAAAAATTAATATGTATGATGTGTTTACTCGTCAATCCAACAATTAATAACAAAACATAAAAACATGCAAATCTAATCTTTAGAAAAATGAACAGAGCAACACTTACAAGTAACTTAATAACCTTAAAACTCACATGTAATTTTCATGCAAGAAGTCAATATGGAAAGAAAGGATAGGGAAGTAACTCCGATAATCAAAATACATAAGACAAACTAAGCAGATTCAGAAGCATAAAAGACAAAATTTAATAGACTTTTACCCTAAAATATCTCACAGTTACCACTGACACGAGCCTTTCGTTTTTGTAATTTAGCAGAACTGAAGAGACTCGCTGACTAGGGAAAATAACAGCAAGGTTATTGAACATAACTCAGATTAACCACTCCCAAATTTCATCATCACATTCCTCATCTGAATTTGAAGTAGTTCTTTACTAATCTGTCTAATTATGTACATGGTAATTTATATTCCATCTTATGTTGATGTTGATACTTTAATCACTTGTCAATGGAAAAGACTAGGGGAATTTGGATATTTAACTCAATTTGTTACTCATTGGGTCTCATGTGCAGCCTATGTCGACAAGCGTCTAGAGGAAGAAGGACCCTCAGCCTCAGGTGGCTTTCTCTACTCCCTCAATCTTCACTTTACACCACGTCTGTCGTCAGTAAAAGTGTTTTTTACTACAAATGCTATGGGTCCTTCTTCTGTTGGTATGTTTATGCACCTTAGTTGTCTCAAAGTTAGCTGCTTGGCATGAGTAGCTTGGGGAGTCTTAATGAGTAGCTTGGCTTGTGCTCGTGCGGGGCTGTGGAAAGAAAGTGCTTATTTACTGTACTATGATGAGTGAGCTTGCTCGCATTTATTGATTGCATATTGTTTTTCTGTTCACATACCACCATACTAAAAGTATACCAATTTCCACCATGTGCGTTCTGGAAACACGTCTTCCTATTACGTCTTTTCTCGAATTTTCATTTCACAAGGGAAGTAATCTAACTTTAATCCAGGCATTTCTCGCCATCATAGAAGATATTCTCTAAATCAAGAAAAAAATTCAGAATTTGTAAAAACCCACTCATTTCAGAAGTACTTTTATGCCTCTTCTATCATTTAATAATAAGCCAGGGAGCAAACTGATCAATACGGTAAAACAAAATTGAGCAAATGACCATCCCCCCATAAAGCTTGATCCCCACAGTCACTTACATTTCAATATTAACCTTAAAAAATTTCAAATCACAAATGAATATTTTTCCATTCCTCCTACTTATAGCGGTATACATATATCAGTCAAATCATATATGAAAATATCATATTGCCTTAGTTTTTCGCAGAGTGCAAGTAGCATGGAGCATATAATAAAATGATAAAATTAAAGTCTCACAAATCAAACACCAACACACTCACGCACGCTAACCTAGATGGTGCCTGGTGCGTTCTATGAGAGTTTTCCGGTAGCGAGCTAGGACGCTGGCCATGTNATCATATTGCCTTAGTTTTTCGCAGAGTGCAAGTAGCATGGAGCATATAATAAAATGATAAAATTAAAGTCTCACAAATCAAACACCAACACACTCACGCACGCTAACCTAGATGGTGCCTGGTGCGTTCTATGAGAGTTTTCCGGTAGCGAGCTAGGACGCTGGCCATGTAAGCCTCCTTATCACCCGTGGACTCATCATCCGCATCGGGCTCCGTCACCGCCAGGCAAGTGGTGTGCACGTTCCTGCCCAACACTATTTCCTTCTCTTTAACCTCAAGATCCGGCTCCTCAACCACTGCCGTTAAATCGAATAAATTCTCTTCCGCCGCCAATGTCATCATCTCCGGCATAGCAACAGATTTCCCGTTCACGGTAGATCCGTGAGACAAAACCGTTTGGGCTTCGAAACTGCTCCCAACCATCACTTTAGCAGCTTGAATTCAAACAAAAAGCAAAAAATAACATTTTGAATCAATAAAATAAGGACGCAATATATTCAAAAATTGCTAAAAAGTGATTATTTATACTACCTATAAATATACAGATATACCGGAAATGCGCAAGAGACGGTCGAAAGAGAAGCGAGAAACTAGAGGAGATGTGGAGGGAGGAAATGGCAGCTACGATTGTTGTGAATATATGGGTGGGGGTTGCGCTGTAGAGTGTTGTACCTTTATTGGTGGGGGCTAGGATTTGCGCGGAAACTTCTTGATCGGTCGCATACGTGTTCTTGAATAACTGGGCCAACGACAGTTCTCCACGTAATATGAGTAAGCTACGTTAGAGGTGTGTTTTAGGTTCATTATTTTGGAAGAATTTATTCTGAAATAGTAAATTGATAGAGAATGTGTTGTTAAAAAAAAAGTTATTGATGTGATGAAAAATATTATTTTATTAAAGAATGTGTAGTTAAAAATTAGTAAAAAAATAAAAATAAAATTTTTAATATGTATCAAATAGGGCTAGATCTCTTTTATTTTAAAACTCTTCTTTCTATTGAAAAATTTTGAAATATGTAATTGAAAA
>CAIGRQ010257640.1:0-23841 GCA_903798375.1 Fraxinus sp. D2006-0159 | reverse complement strand
GTGTATTTTTTGGTGTCGCTGGTGGTAATGTCTTTGCCAGTCGTGGTGGTGATCTGTGCATTGGTTTCGAGCTTCACTTGCGTTAATTGCTACAGTTTTCGAGAGCATTTGCAGATATACGGTTTCAAAAGTTCGTTGACGATATTTCACTCGTCTCCATTATCAAATCTCTCATAATCACCTGTAAGAATGTTATATTTGTGGGTTAGGAAAATTTGTTTTTGAATATCAATACTTTGTTCCATGAAAATTCGACCGGTTGCTTATTTTCAATAAGGTGCCATTCTAATTATAGCGTGGATGGGATGATATTATGGGTGAAAAAATGTAGAAAGGCATATTTGTTTTGTAAGATTTGATTTATCTTTCCCATTAACATAAGAAAGCTTAAGAAAAATTATTTGGGAGGTTTTGATCAATGTAAAACGAGTAGATTAACTCGAATTGGTCTTCTTATAATTACTTTCCAGACGTTTAATTGATTCGGTTTTGTGGATTTGTCAAATGGGAACAGATGTTTATGCAATATGCGATGGCCTGATGCACTCACATGGGCCATAATTAGGAACTGTAATATTCTGCTCCATCAATTCCATAATTCTGCTCTCCACAAAGGCCTGTCTTGTCACTGTAATTTTGAGGATGAAACTTCAGCCTCTTCTTCAAGGCAGATGCTCCATTTGAAGAAGTATAGGGGGATGCCTGTATTGTTTCTCTCTTCTGTAGTTTTTTCTCTTGGGTACATTGGTGTAGCTTATCAAACCAGCCGCAGAGCCGGGAGGAAGCTCCTTTTTCGTTGTGTTGACCCAGAAGCCGTAAGTTTGTGATATTCTCCTGCCTCATGTTTGTCGATGCCGAGTTTTGTAAGGTTGACATGTAGACAGAAGTATTTGATGTGATTAAAATATGGAACTTGTCTACAAGCTTAAAAGCGTTAAAATGGCCTGTATGTGGTGTGTGTGAATAGTGATTATGTAGAGATATTGTATTGGAGACAAGATGATGAGGATGAAGTTGAAGCTACCCTCTATAGAACTTGGAGTAGGGTGAGAACCTTTGAAACCACGCCCTCATCCACGAGTGTTGTGATGAGCAGCACTCTGAACTCTCTGCAGCAGCGCCTCACATAGTCATGTGTATCATAAGTCAAATTCCTGACTTTCGTGAACTCTCAGCAGAGAGTGGCTGCATCATACCCCGTCCATGTTTCTTGCATGTATGGTAGTGTTTCACCTTGGGTTTCAATAGTTAATATCAAAGTATCTGCCAAGCCGAGGACTTAGGATGAAGCTTTATCTTTTTGGTTGGGGGAAATTATATCCTCGGACTCAGAGAGGAGTTGATAAGGAGGAATCCTTTCCGAAAATGGAATTGTGATCTTTCCAGCTGGTTTCAACGTTCTCTTGCCAAGCCACCTGGGCCGAGAAGATTTTGATGGTCTTGGGGTCATCCTGTACTCTGCCTTGGCCTAGCCTTTGATGGCCACCTAACTTGTTCTGGGAACATAAGGAGTCAGCACAAGGCATAACTTACACCATAGATGAGGTGTTGATGTGGCGGCGAGTTAGGGTTGACATTTCTTGGCGGGGTTCTACATAAGCCAGATGGACAAGGACAGAACAATACTTTCTCCAAAATTTGTTCTGTCTTCTCAATGGTAGAGTAATATAAATTTAATTTGATTTTCTAATTGAAGTTGGGTTAAATATCAAAACTAAATATACTTTTCAAATGAGGTGTATTTCGGAGTTTTCACAAATTTTTTTACTGACGCTGACTGTATAGTCATGTTAGCTCAATTTGTCAGCTTTAAGATGGTGAATGAGCTTGCTTCAATGATTCAATTACATTGGATAGTTTATAGTTAGAGTTCATTAATACGATAAGTTTCTTTTGTTAGCCTTGACTGATCTATTTATCTGAACAGGTTCATTCTTGCAAAATTGCTCTCTGGTTGTCAGGGTTTCCACGGTCGCCCACTCCATCTTCTGGGAAGACTTTCAGAAGTGACTCTGAAATGAGGAGAAAAGAACCAGGATTGGCTCGTTATGAAGGGGAACTTCCAGTTAGATTAATTGCTGGTATAGACAGCTTATTCATTACTTGGACTAAATTATCCACTGTAAGTTAAGCATGCCTGGACCGCCTCATCTTTCCCTACATCCACTACCTTCCTGACCGCCCATTGATAAGTGTTCCATTGAAAACACAATATCATCTTCACAGGAGCATCAATAATGAATTCCATATCAACTTCGCTCTCTATACTCCTCTGGTAGATGGTTCTCCAGTGTCCCCACTGTCTGAAGATTGCCTATGTTGAGGCTTGATGAAACTGGTGAATGAACTGAAAAAGTTGGAGTCTTTAACTTTAAAAACAGATCTGGAAACGAATGAACAGTTTGGAATTGTTTTAGTACATGGGTTTGGATGGGAGTTTTCTAGTGGAGAAATGTGTTGGGCTTTATTAGGGCTCAGCAGTTGTGGTTGCTGCTTTTGAAAGGCCTGACTGGGGTTTGACATCAAGGCCATGCAGGAAGAATTGGGAGGAAAATCAATTGCCTAATCCTTACGAACTTGATAATCAGGTGATTACTTCTTCTTATTCTCAAAAAGGATGGCGTAATTCAGTAGAAAAAGGAAAAAATAGTTAATTTTTTACTTCATGCTGATGATGCACTGAAAAAAAATCTTTTGATGAAATATGTCGGGTAGTATCAGTAGAAAGTTTAAAAGCTTGTAGATATTGGTAAAAAGCAAATGTAACAATTGATGTACATAGATGATAGCTCAATTGATAATATATTCATAGGCTACAGGAAAAGAATATACAACCTTTGAGCTTTTGGGAGCTCATTTCCCTTTTCAGTGGACTCATAAAGTACTAGAATACTATGTTGATGTGGTTTAATTATGATGATGATGATGATTGAAATCAGTATTTCATTTGATTCCAATATAATTTTGGTCATTGAAGTTGTTGCGGACCTCTGGAAATAATATATGATGGCATGTCACTCAGACTGAAGTAAGGGGAATGTATTGCTGAGTGTTGGTCAAGAAAACTGTTCCTACCTTCGCCAGAATTCTATTACACATTTCACTTGGAAAGAAGAACTTGGTCCAACCTCTACTACTGACACAGATTCCTAAAGTGGTTAATCGATGTGCATGGATTGATGCTACTTAGCCAACAACTAGAGTCTTAAACCTCTACAAGGTATTTTGACAACATTTTCTCTTTGTACCATCACTATTTTGCAAATGTCTTGTGATTTTTGTAACGACCCAACCCTTATGTTCAAGCTGTTAACTTACGTATTGTCCTCTCTGGGGGAGCCTAGCCCATCTTACCCTCACGACTTTCTATCGCGTCCATAAGATTCGAATACGTGACATTCCCTTAAGAGAGACTTAAGTTGAATCTTGGGAACGCGATAGAAAGCCGCGAAAGGTAAGATAGGCTAGACTCTCTCAGAGCGGATATTACTTAATTTAACAGCTTGGGAATAAAGGCCGGACCGTTAGAATTTTAATATAGAATCATTTCATATATTTCATGACAGAAAGAAGAAAGGAAAAACAGATGGACCTGGCTATGATTGCCACCGGTGTATCAATAGACATCTAAGTCATGGGTTTTAATATTAAGTAGATTTATGTAAAAATTGTTACATCTTGAGATCAAGGCCTAGCTCAAGTGGTAGAGCAAAGCCTTACCAGGTTAGTGACCTGGGTTCGAGTCTTATTTGAAAGAAAGGGTGAAATTGAAAAAAAAATAAAAAAAATCCCTCACACTAAACTCTTATTATTGTTGTTAAACAATTGCCTTGGTGCAGTAACTTTTAGAAGTACGGTGACTTTAAGATGTAACGGTATTGTACCCAAAAATAAAATGTAAGGCTGCACAACTACAGTTGGATGAATATTATTAGTAATTTTATTTCTTTTCAAATCATTCTTTAAGCAAAACATGATGTGTTTTTATTTCTTTTCATCGTTCATTTTGCCATCTGATGTTTGATTTCCAGGTATTGTGTAATGATTTGAATGTTTGGCTTCTCTGATCTTCATCAGGCCCCATTAAATGTAGAAGGTTGGGATGAAGCATTTCATGAAATAGGGAAACTATTATACGAGACTGTCCTCACTCCGAGAAATGCAGAGCTATTGCTGAAAGCAGTTGAACAGTTGCCATGTCCTTGTCCCTCTAAAATCTGTTCAATCTATAGGTTCCAAACAAGTAAATATAGTATGTCCCATTCTTTCACACTCTTTTATATGTATATATATAATTTGGTTCTTTAATAGTTTCATGTAGTAGCTGGTGGTATCCAGCTTTATTTTTATTTATTTGAATTTTCTAGATTTATCGTCTAAGTATTGAATGATGTACTGTCATGCAGAGACTAGTTGCAATATCTGGTTGTGCCCATCTTCCACGTGAGGAATGCCCCCAAGGCACTGGTTGCAGCAATGTCCTCCTTCATTAGCAGGCTTTTTTCGAAACCAGAAATTCAGAAGCCCTACTCGAATCCTCATATTCATGTTCATTCTTTTTCTCCTTTAGTTTATCTCAAGAGGAGGAGACTTCCGGGTATTTTTGATATGTTAATTTCAGTTACCACCCACCTGAGTTTTAGTCCTTTCTCAAGTGTAATTTTTTCCTCTCCCTTTTCTTGTTTCATTTCCCCAATTTCTGATTATTTTTTGCCACTCGAGTGGACATAACATGGTTAGACAAAGGATGATTATGTAGATTGATTGACAGACGATGTAAAAATTTGTCGTATATAAGTATGACCAAAAATTATGTCTTATTAATAAATGTCAACATTACGATGAATAATCTTGCAACTATGTTATCGTACATGCAGTGATTGTAGCGTAGAGTTCACTCGTAGATCCATTATTCAAATAACAAAAATTCTAGTAGCTATAAAAGGAATTTTCAAGGACTATAAGAAAAGCCAACAATCTTCGTGATTACAACCAGTTGTAGGGGGGATTTTGCATAATAAATCTTTTCAAGATTCTGCCAAACTTTAGTTCTCTGTCAATCAAAGTTTTGAGATTGGTTAGATGAATTTTTTTTTTTTGAACCATGCTATATTTACATCCTTGTTACACATCCCTCTCACATGTGTGTGACGCTCGCAGTGTGGCTCCCATTGTGGACCCCACACACACGTGAGAGGGATGTGTACCAAGAATGTACACTTGGCTTTTTCCTTTTTTATTTTTATTTTTTTGTTACAAGAATATCATTTCACAAAATTGAAGTAAATTGTTTTTGAAGACTTTGTACAGAGAATTACACTATATTTTTTTAATTTAGAAAATTGCAGCTAGTGCTAACAGTATATACTTTATCTTTAATTAAATTAAGTAGGAAAATTTGAGTATATTAACAGAGTATCCAAGTAACGTGGATTCTCCTTTTGTTGTATTTGGGACCAGTGGAGTTGACACACAGAAGTTACTTCCTAAAAGGAGGGGCGAAATGACATAGAAAAAAGTTTTCTTAATCAAAATGTGAGGTACTCTTAGCATATTTTATTATTTTGTCCCGAACTTATTCTTGTTCTTATTTTTACGATTTCATACTTTTTATTGTAAGAAAAAAATATGTAATTTTTTTAATTTATGGACTTTTTATTCTTATGCTTAGCGCACAACAACTTTTTAGAGAAGAAACGAGTTATATTTTATATCTATGCACTTGAGAAATAAGATAAGAAGTCGTTCAGAAATAAATTTGAGTCTCTTATAAACTTAATAAGCGTACCTCGAGTAGTCAGTATTTAAATTTTATTCATTTTTAAATAAGACAAAACGAAACACATTACACGCAATTTTTGGCTTTTGCGCATCATTGCGCAATTGAAAGTTGGTCGAACACATAATCCCATAATCCATTTTTAAAGGAAATTAGTTTCAAATTCTTCATCATTAAGACCTTATTAAATGTTAATTACTTTACCAAGTCCATGATAAGAATGATTGTTGAATAAAATGTGGGCCCAGCTGACGGCAAAACCAAGAGATTGAATGGGCCGAAAGATCCATCCTTCACGGGCCACCAATTGTCTTTCCGAGTCACTTGCAACTTTTTTAATTTTTATGCCAATTGTTTTACTCGAAGTTCTACAAGACATGAGGGATGACAAAGCGTGAAGTCAAGTCTCAAACTTTACAAATTTAAGCGTAATAAATTATTTTTCTATTTTTAATATTATTTTGATTATTTTAGATCAATAAATAAATAAATAAAATAATACAGACCTTGAAATTATATGAGTTTCATATAAAACATAATTGTCAAAATCATAAATACCTCAAATAAATAACGTTTTCATATATATCCCACTGAACTTTCTAAATGTTATCCAATTATCATTGAATTTTAATTTTTTTTCAAATTGTCATTAAGCTGATTAGCAAAATGCTATCCCTCCGTCATTCGTCACTCGTTGAGAAGGGTTTTGATCAACCAACCACGATGTTTTGAAAACGCATACCACTCTCGATTTTAGTGACATGACATACACTATCATCGAAAGCAGCCCAATGTCATGCACTGAAAGGTCCAGTTTTGGACTCTTCGAACGCTTTGGGAGTCTCTCGTGAGTATAAACAAACAAATCTTGAAGGGTTGATATTTGCTTAGCAAAGCTCATAATGAATGTTAGACTTGAGTTATCCAAATATAAGTGGCAAGCAAGAAAAAGCGAGAGAGATTCATGTGCCTTTCCTATTGTTGTTCCTCTCTCATCAAAGAAGCCCAGGTAACTCAACAATTTTACGCCCTGTTTGGTAGGAATTAAAATTCGTATTTTAATTTTAAATTAAAGTCAACAATTCATTATAACCATACATCACAATTTTCAACCACGAATGAGCTTTTATCAAAATCTAATAAAATTCTGATTTTAAACGCGACCAAGCAGGGGCTATATTTTTGTGCTACCAATATGTATCAATGCCTATATATACGTGCTTTTGTCAAGCACGAGGTAAGCTGAACTACACTGCAACAGTTTATAGTGCGACAACAGTCACAGCTACAAACGTAATTCAATGCCCACACATGCTTATATCAAGCACGATATATACACAAACAAACATCTATAGCATTAAGAAAACATGCACCACCAGATTTCATAGCTTGGTTTATTCAAACACATTATTCCCATTAGTGTCAGAAATATGCTGTGGCACAATGATGATAAATTGAATAGATAAATTTTTAAATTTTTAAGTTAATGGGCATCCATCAATCATCAGAAATACATAAACAAATGATTGAGGCAAAGATTTTTTTTCTTTCTACCAAATTGAATTATTCCTTGCAGTTTTCTGAAAATATTCTTGAAATTTCAGCTGTGGGGTCTTTATTTATCTGAAACCACTGCCCACAAGTATTTATTCTCTTCTATGCTGTAAAAAAAAATGTAGGTCAGCTGCCTTGTTTTTATTCTCCTTTGATTCTCTCTCTCTGTTTATGAAAAGATTGCCCACTTTTTGTCATCTTCTTTACCTCTCCTTTTCATGGATGCCCTCACCCACCTCCTCTCTCCATACATATATATATGTATGCATATACATAAATATATTTTTTAACCTAACTTATGAGTATAAATAGGGGACTGCCAGTTTCCATTGTCCTCATTGCATTTACCTATTTTCAGTTTAGCATTACTAGGCTGTCTAGCAAGTGTTGGAAGGTGCAATCCCATCTCTAGTGGCTAATATGAGCTATACAAATTCATCTATGGGCTCTGGTCAGTTGGAAATTCTCTTTGCTTTTAGCATTAAATGAGTATGTTGGTGTTCATTCAGAAGCATGTTTTGTAGTCAGTATACTTATTTTCTCCTTTGATCTTATACAGTCTTAACATTCCGAACAAGCCATAGGAGTTTTTTGAGATTCTCTGACTGATAGATAAGAGTATAAGAATGACTTTCATGAATTTTTTTTGCAGGAAGTAGAACTGGTAGAAGGGCATTTGAGTTTGGGAGGACTTATGTTGTGAGGCCTAAAGGGAAACACCAGGCTACAATAGTTTGGCTTCATGGACTTGGTGATAATGGCTCCAGGTAGGATTTCTCTAGCATGTTTGGTTAAGCCTAAAGTACTTTTCTTCTCCCAAACATGTTTCTAAGTTGCTTCTTTTCACGAACTTTTCTAGAAAGCACGTCTTTAATTACTTCTACAAAAAGTACTTCTGCCTTTGTTGCTTTATATTTTTCACTAGATCTAGTATTAAACAGAAGAGATTGACAAAAAAAAAAAGGGTTTATGCAGTCAACACCAGTATATAATTATATAAATTATAATATCCCTGGTTTAACCCTTCAATTTCAAAATCATTCTTAGGCAATAAAGTGAAAAGAAGTCTACATTAGAACTGTTTGTCTATCACTGGCTTGCTGTGTTGATTTTTTTACTTGTGTCTTTTCTTTGTGATTTGTATGGTACCTCCTTAATTGATTGCTAAATCTTAGTCGAATTGCCATGCTCTAATCAAGGAGCTTGCCATGCTCTAATCAAGGAGCGACCAATGAAAATAGTCAAAAAGTGGTAATCAATGAATGGACTTTTTTGAAAGGAAGAGAAAAGGTTGATCCTAAAAGAAAGTCAATGGCTTCATAATTCATATCAGGCTAATCATGTGCTAAACACGTGTTGCATGTTTGGTAGTTTGTATTAGACGGCTATGACATTGGTAAAAAAGAAAAAATAAGCTAAAATCATTGTACAAGTACAATATAATATAATAAATCAATATAGCTATGTTTCTATATTGAGATTCTCGTAAAAATTCAGTAGATGGGATAAAGTTACATCCCCGTAAAATTACTCGGAATTTAAAAAAAAAAAATATTATGACGTGATGAGAAAGAACTTGGTGCTCCGGAACTACATATGGCATTTTTGGCAAGGTGGATTAAGTCTTACTGTTGCAATTATTTGACGGTTGAAAAGGGCAAAGAAAGAAATGAATTGCCTAATATTTTTTCTGCATTTTATTCCACAGCTGGTCACAACTCTTGGAAAGTCTCCCTCTTCCAAACGTAAGATAATTTCTTTGAAAACATTAGAGCTTATTAATAACTACACCATCAGCCTCTAGGGAAGATTCCCCCACCCCACTAACTAGCCAACCTAAATTTATTGTAAACAAGTTATTGTATTGTTTGTTGTAATCTCAATCTGCTAACTGTTGTGTTGAATTTAAAATTTGCAGATAAAATGGATATGTCCTACTGCTCCGACTCGTCCCGTGGCTTTACTTGGTGGATTTCCTTGCACTGCATGTAAGAGTACACGGGAAAATTTAAGGTCGGGATTTCGATTCATTACTATTTAAAACCTGTGTTTCTTTTTCATGTTTTACTTCAGGGTTTGATGTGGGAGAGCTTTCAGAAGATTGTCCAGATGATTTTGAAGGTTTAGACTCTTCAGCAGCACATATTGCAAACTTACTGTCTACAGAGCCTGCTGATAGTAAGTTATACAGCTGTTTTTCCATCTAAGCACAGTTCACTAATATCCAAAGGCTTATTGAACTTTATGAATACAATAATATTTCAACGGGTAGGAGAGAGAAAGGACTAAATGACAGCAAGTTCACTCTGCTGCATACAGTATAAGAATACTTTGGCTTCTTTTTCGTCTTCCGATTTTTTGATTTTCGCCAATTTCATTCAATGTCTAACTACATGAAATTCGTCATACTCTGCAAAAACTTTATGATGGCAAGGTTACACCATTGATCCCAACCTTATAATTTTGTAGCACCATTGATTTGTATTAGAAAGATGATTATATCCTTATTCTAAATCTCGGTTCACTGTGTCTAATACAGTTAAACTTGGTATTGGAGGCTTCAGTATGGGAGCAGCCACAGCCCTTTATTCTGCAACTTGCTTTGCCCAGGGGAAATATGGAAATGGCAACCCTTACCCTGTTTGCCTAAGGACAATAATTGGTTTAAGTGGGTGGCTTCCTGGTGCTAGGTAGGATGTGCTTCTCTATGCATGTTTAGTACGCACTACTATATTGGACATTACACAAAATTCTTTGTTAATACTGTCCAATATTGTTTAATCAACCTTATCAAACATGTCACAAGTGTATGATTGGTAAACAACACTGAAGATTCTAATGAATAAATTTTTTAATTGAGTTTCTTCTTAATACTGTATATCCACCACATTGGATAGTAAGATTTACAAGATTTTAACTTCTTGTTCCTTCCTTAATACTATCCAATATTGTCCAACTCATCTTACCAAAACACGTTTCGTACATGATAAGACTCATTTTCTGACTCGTGTTCGATCAGAAACATGAGAAACAAGATCCAAGGATCACACGAGGCTGCAAGACGTGCTGCATCTATTCCCATTTTGCTGTGCCATGGACTTTGTAAGTGTATTATGCTTTCCAAGATGCTGAATACTTCATATTTTTGTTAGATTCCAAGCCTGAAAAGTCTGTTATTCCTATACACACTTAAATGTACCTTGAAAATGGATCAGACACCCTCATCCTCAACATTAATTCTTTGATTTATCTAGTAGTTCTTACGCTTTTCTGCAATACCGAGAAACTGAACTATTATTCACAGGAAAGCTGCTAGTTATTAAACAAGCAGAGCCCACGTTATAATGATCCAATAACCCAGTTGTTTGGCATTATCGTACACACACACACATGACAAAAACAAACTAGTTTTAGTTTCAACAAATTTAGAGTTGGCTATATGAATCTTTTACAAATTCTGTTTAATTCATCACTATATATCATCCCAGCGAAATGTATATTAGGATTCATTGTATAGGATCTGACAAACTTTTATGTCAATCATCAACCAACCACAACCTTCCTTCTTTCAGGCCTGGGAGGGGCTGTGAATATTATAGCAGATATTTTAGTAAAATAGACTAGAAGATAGAGGGGCACGTCGCAGGCGTTAAGGATCTTCCACTAGATCTAGCAATGAATTGAATGAAGTGACGAAATAGAATTTGTATGGCCAATCCAATGAAAACAAGCCTTAATTTGTTGTTCTTTGATGTGCGTGTATGTACAAGTACAAATGAAGTCTCCTAGATTTTTATGAATTTATTGAACTCATTTTTGCCTTTAACAGGTGATGAAGTGGTTCCTCATACACACGGAGAGAGGTCGAATCATGCTTTGAGCTTAGCTGGATTTCAAAATCTTGCATTTAAATCCTATGACGGGTATTTTATCTATTTCATAGTGTTCAATCCTGTCAAGTAGTGAAATTAAATATGCCCTAAATCTTTTATGATTGTACAGGCTTGGTCATTATACCGTGCCTAAAGAGATGGATGAGGTCTGTAATTGGTTAAATGCAAGACTTGGGCTGTAGAGTTTACTTTAACATTGGAGAGCAAAAGCTTGTAGAAGTTAAACTTTCATCTGCAGTAAAATAAAGTCTTGGATAGTTTTTTTCCCCCCAAATTTAAATTGTAGGATTCAAATGGGATGTTTCTAGCTAAGTGTTTTTAACATTAATGTATTTCAATCTAAAAGGCTCTGGCCTTCTTTGGGTGTCTTCCTCTATCTTCTTGTGTGTATTTGTGAGCAATATTTTTGTCAAATGCTGACCAACCAAATAGATAATTCATAAAATGACGCGTAAATTAGTTCGCTAGTAATAAGGGAGAGCTTTTCAATCTAGGCCATGTTTGGTACGTTGTGTTGGGTTGGACTCAACAGAATTGAAGAAGAGATGCTTCTGACAGACAAGGTCAATCCCCACTTCCGCCCTGAATTCTCATCCAACACCCCTCTCTTAGTCCCCCAGCATCTGCTCAGCCACACCATGGACCCTATCCCATTTTAGATTAGGGAGTCGTTAGACTGTGAACCAAAGAAATGTCAACCCAGCAACCCCTTCCACCTCTTCTTTTTCTTGTTTTTATTCTCTCTCTCTCTCTCTCTCTTTAATTTTCATTTTTATATCTATTTTTCTTATATAACACAAAAAAAATGTCTTTCTACTAAATTTAACAATTTTTTGACGGTTCCATACCTGCTTCAAAAAGTTGAAGGCTGACAATAATGAAAAAATTATTTTATTATTCAATTGAAGTTGCTTTCGACTAGATGTGTTATTATGCACACAAAAAATAATTCTCATATGGTATTGGAGGTCATTTAAGCAATTATCAAAATAAATCTCAAAATTTATATTTTATTGCTATAAAAAGTTACAATATCTACTACCATTCCAATTCAACATTATAAGACTGCTAAGATAAATAACCCATAGGCAATAACATCTCTTTTCACAACAGTTTGACATAAGTAAACATTTCACCTTCTAAAAGGAGATTACTTGCCTTGTCCTGGTTGTTAAGAGGCAAACATTATTATTAAAAGCTAAATTGAAAGGGGAAAAAGAACTACTCATCTCATCATGATGTCTTCATTCTGATTTTCCCATCTTTCCTGAAGTCTCTTTCAACTTTTCCTTCAATTCACCAGTCTACATGATACATAGGACTTTCTGAGCATTTTTCCCAAGTACCAAGAAAGGCAGACTAACAGTATTACTAGAAAAAAAATTACCTGATGCATATTGAGAATGATATCTGATCCTCCAATGAACTCGCCATTGATGAATATTTGTGGGAATGTAGGCCAGTGGCTGCAATAAATATACACAGATTAATAAGCACTTCCTGTAGAACAAATCAATTTCCAACTCTCTCTCTCTCTCTATATATATATATTTTTTGTTTGAGGGAGGGAGAATTGCACATTCACAAAAGCATAGAGTTAGTGAACCCAGATCAGCAGGAAAACCAGTAAACTAGCAGCTAGACTGGACATTATGAAGAGAAAAACTGGTGGTACTGGTAGATTCTTGTGAACCACCCTGGTCACTCTAAGAGTGTTTAGCTTAATGCTAAGGAACGACAGGTCTCAAATTCATAATGAGCTTAAGTTAAAGGGAAGAGTAAGCAAGCTCACTCAGGTACTTCAAAAAGGCTCACCAAGGTCACGATGAACCTCTCATTATCAAAGCAAAGTACTGATTGACTCAATTCACGAACTTAAAATGCAATTCATCACAGACGTACGGCTAGTTAGCATTATGCTCTATCTTAAGAGTGATATTCAAATATATTATCATAAGGGTATCTTGATATCTAAGTAATATATTAGAAATATATAATAGATTCAAAAATTCAAAATTAAGCACATCATAAACAGCAATAACTTATAACTTACCTGAAGCCTTTTACAGCATTCTTCAGCTCAGGTTCTTCTAATATATTTCTAGCACTTAGAGGAACATCTGTAAAGTCCATATCAATTGCTAAGAACGTCGTGCAAAATTAAATATTACACATACATCGGAGTAAGTAAATAGCTTTCTATGTGAACACTAACTATATCATCCACTTGCTTTAGAGATTCATTTTTAATTCATGTGGTACCAGTGTAGAAACAAAAACATTATAGTGATTTTCTGCAAACTTACTATATTCTTTCAAAACCCTCACTGCTAGTGCACTGAATCCACATCGAGGAAGATCAGGCACCCCTTTCATGTAAATCATTACAGGATTTTCTTTAACATCCTAGATTAAGAGAATACATTGATTATTATATAACAAGACATTATTTATAAAAAATAAAAAATAACAAGCCTATAATGCAAGACAGCTTAAAGATTTCAAATGAAAACAATAAAAGAAGGCATTAGTGGCTAATAAGGGAGACAAATTTTTTAGTATGCTGCAATTTCTGAGAAATTAAAAGGATATCCTATCAAAATCTTTGGTTTATCAATTAATGTCATAAAAAATATACTGCACAATTTTTGATAACGCATGTAATACCTGCTCAACAATGTCTTTCAACAAGAGGCCAGTGCTCTCAAGTTTGCTCGTAGGTCTAAAATCGTCATGCGTATCAGGATCACTGGGAATGAAAGTTGAAAATAGTAATTTCCCCGGGTAGAAGGATCCAGGGGCCTGACATGGTATGAAGCAAAATTTTACGAATGTCCCAGTCATTATTATTGAAATAGTATCATTCAGTGAGCTCCACATCACAATTCTAGAAATGCAATTCTTGCAGTAAAGAAACTATCAATACCACATGACAAAAGGACAAGCAACTGATACGACAATTATTTTAAGCATCATTTACCTTTACTCTTCAGATATTTATTAGACACACAACTTTCATCATTTTATTTATGTATGAAATTATTAAATAGCTCATTTCATTTCTAGGCATCAGATATCAACCCACAAATGAAAGGCTCTAACTCAGGTTAAGAAAGGAAAGGAAAACGATAGCAATCTCTGATAATTTACTCAGAAGTAAAGAAGGTCAATTCTGAAATAAAGGCAAAATGCAACAAGATAGTACATGAAGAAAGCAATAGATCTTACAATTGCAGTTGGCCGAGCAGCAGGAAAAGCCCCGTTGCCTTTATAAATCATATTAGCCAACAACCTCGCCATGGTAGCCCTAAGATCTTTCTTAGACCTTCCGCTGCTTTATAACTAAAAGTAATTGAAATTTTAGGAAGACAACACAGAAATTACTATGAAACACAAATGGCATGTTGACAAATTAAATCTCCATTGAATACCCATATTCCATCCATTTCATTTCATTTCATTTGTAATACCTACATTCCATCCATTGAACAATGCATATGATATCTCTATTTGACAAAAACATCTATTTCGATGTTAAAATATCAGTCAATGTGAACATAATATCTTATTGAATTAAAGATTGTTATTTTTTATCGGACAAATTTTAGTCAGACACGTGTCCCTAAATCGACTTTTTAGTCATGGATTAATCTACTTGTACCCATGTTTTCTTTAGCGACTTTTAAGTCATGGATTAATCTACTTGTACAGGTATTTTCTACACTTAGACTACACTCTCTTATGTGTAAAAAAATCTAACCGTGTATATTGAAAAATGTGGTGTTAAAATCAATGCACAAAAATTTGTCAACTCACTAAAGTGTAATCCAATGTGTCAACATTTATGTATATTTAGCACGATCCTTTAGTCATTGGAAAAACTGCTCGCACAGTGTTAGAAGGTTAGAAATATGGGTATACAAATGAAAGGTTGAAATAAGTGCTATAAATGAAAAGTTTGGAGATATATTTACCATACTTATGAAAGGTTGGAGACTCTAAAGAATCTACCCCAAAAAAGTTTACGACCGTGTGGCGTACACAGAAAACATAACACCCAGTTTCCAGCGAAACGCAAAGCATCCAGTCCACACTCTGGCAGCTCATATCCGTCGGTAATTATTTCTCACATACGCAATTTATTTATTTATTATTTTAGGGAGGCATCGAATTTTGACTTAAAATTGATATCAACAATAATTTTGTTTAAATTGAAATTGATTTTAGGTATTTCAAGTCTGATGCTTTCACCTAAATAAAGTCCTAACAAAGTTCTTTCATATAAAGATCAAAGAAGAAATAATCTCATAATAAAGATTGATTTTATAAAAAAAATATGTCTATCAATCGATTTATTCCCTTCGTTTATAGTTATGTTGTCTAGCAACTTTTTTTCTTTTCGACAGTATTTCAACTTTCGAATCAAACTGGATTTTTATTTGCATCAGGTATCAAAAAATCTCCTTTAAAGAAATGGTCTGCCTAATTCTACGTATATCAATGAATATATTCCCTAAAGTTTCTTCTTCTTTTGGGGTCATATTTTAATTTTGTACATCGTTCTTAGTAATTAATATGGACTTTACGGATGTTCCTCTAAGTGCTAGAAATATACTAGAAGAACCTGAATTGAAGAATGTTGTAAAAGGCATCAGGTAAGTTATAAGTTATTTTTGTTTATGGCATGCTTAACTTTGAATTTTTGAATCTATTATATATTTTTAATATCGATTTTGATAGTGGTACATCACCATGCATATAGGGGTGTACACCCCTCTCACATGGGGGTGGGACCCGCTTGAATAAAAAAAATATTTTATACAAGTGGGTCACACCCCCATGTGAGAGGAGTATACACCCTTATGTACATTTTTTAATGAACAAGTAAAATTATTCTTTTAATATATTACTTAGATATCATGCTGCCCTTATGATAGTATATCTGAATATTACTCTTAAGTAAGATAGAGAACAGTGCTAACTAACCCTACGTCTGCGATGAATTGCATTTGAAGTTCGTAAATTGAGTCCATCAGTACTTTGCTTTGAGAACGAGAAGTTCATTGTGACCTTGGTGAGCCTTTTTGAAGTACTTGAGTGAACTTCCTTACCCTTCCCTTTAACTTAAGCTCATTATGAATTTGAGACACATCGTTGCTCAACACTCAAGTGACCAGGGTGGTTTACAAGAATCTACCAGTACCACCAGTTTTCTTCTTCATAATGTCCAGTCTAGCTGCTAGTTTACTGGTTCTCCAGCTGATCTGGGTATGCTTTTGTGAATGCGCAATTCTCCCCTCCCTCGAACAAAAAATGAAAAGAGAGAGAGAGAGTCAAAAATTGATTTGTTCTACAGGAAGTGCTTATTAATCTGTTTATATTTATTGCAGCCACTGGCCTACATTCCCACAAATATTCATCAATGGTGAGTTCATTGGAGGATCAGATATCATTCTCAATATACATATCAGGTAATTATTTTTTCTAGTAATACTGTTAGTATGTCTTTCTCGGTATTTGGGAAAAATGCTCAGAAAGTCTTTTGAATCATGTACACTCGTGAATTGAAGGAAAAGTTGAAAGAGACTTCAGGAAAGATAGGAAAATCAGAATGAAGACATAATGATGAGATGAGTAGTTTTTTTTCCCCTTTCAAGTTAGCTCTTAATAATGTTTTCTTCGAACAACCAAGACAAGGCAAGTAATCTTCTTTTAGAAGGTGAAATGGTCACTTATATCAAACTGTTGTGAAAAGAGATGTTATTGTCTATGGGTTATTTATCTTAGCAGTCTTATAATGTTGAATTGGTAGTAGGTATTGTAACTTTTTATAACAATACAATATACCCAGACATTATTTCCTTCTCTTGTTGGCACCTAAGAGTCTTTTAAATTTAGATCTGCCATACGATAATAGATAAACCAACCATCAAATGCAGAATAACAGCAATTCAAGCAAAAAAGAAAAGTCTAAAGAAAGGATTTTATAACAAACAATAACGATCCAATTCATCCATCATATAATTCTGGAACGTCATAATCAAAATTATGATTACCGTATCCAAATGAAACGAATATCTAAGTATATAAAAATTAATCATGCCGTAAAAATACAGGTAACGATTAATCTGATAAAAGGATGAGATAATTCCAATTCAAATCAAAATATATTTGATATTTCCTTCAAAATCTGTATTAAAAGACTGATAGTTAAAAACATTTTCAATGAGTAGAAAAGAGAATTATTACCTACGACACCGTCAAGAGGGTTTGGAGAGCAGGAGCTAAGGAAGATGTGGACAAAGAAACCAGTTGGGGACTTAAACCCTTAAACAAACACTTAAAATCCTAGCCGCATGAAAACTCCGTATTGGATCATTCAAGCCCACTAAGGAGAAAATAAAAACCCAATTTTTGTTTGGGCCAGACATATAGGGAAGGAAAAAATACGGTCTTGCACTTTTTGTCCTCAAACCTTTTTAAAATGTTCTCTTTCTCAAATCTTTTTTTAGCACAAGCCATCGCAATCTTTCATTTTAATTGTAAATCACGTCTCCACTTCCATTTTTTCCGTTAAATTCGGAGTAAAATGATGAATTTGTGCATAGTTGTGCTCTGAATTTTATAAATTTTGTTTCTATTCTTTTTAACACCCTCACATGTATACTTCAAAGAGTATTTTATTATGAGTTACCTTGTACTGTATATAATATCTCGAAACTCGAGAAAATAACTATAGTTCTATGTAATGATAGAATTCAAAGCCTACAACGTGTTTTTTGGTGCTTGGCCAACAATCACTATTAAAAACACATTGAGCAAGTAGTATTGAATTGTACTATGTAATACGAGGGATAATGCTATTTGTACATAATGATTTGCATAATGGTGATATGGAAGAGGTTGAATTATTCAAATATCCCAAATATACATATTTATTCAGTCTCGAATTGTCAAATATCTTTCTAATTAACAAAATATTTCATAACAATTTAATCCTCCTTGCTCCATCTTTGTCTTGGAATGTTTATTTATTCTAATGTTTTATCTATTTGGTTTCGTTACAGAAGATATGAATTTTTTGCTGTAGACGTGTTATCGTCTCCTGAAGCTATGTTCTGCATTAGGCAGCTTCCCCTGTCCATTGACATCTCGGTCTGGCAGTTTAACCGCAGAATAAGCAGCTGCCCCGGCCAGAGCACCGAGGATAGGCGCAGTGAGGTAAATCCATATGGCTCTATAATTGTTTGCAGCTATTGCTGGCCCCACAGTTGTCACAGGATTCATTGATGCTCCAGTTGTTTCCCTGGATGAATCGACAAGGATTATGTTTCTATCGAGCTTGTTTCATAGCATAATTTTGTTCTTACGAATGAATATAGCAATTTTAGAGAAGGAAATATGCTGAAATGAAAGGAAGCTTAGAGCATCACCCAGCTATTAGTATGTTGAGCATTACAGTAGCTCCAACCCCCATTCCTGCAAGCTCCCCTACCTGTTCAGTGCTCAAAAAATATTTATTTATTTTAAGATTTACTTATTTACTTATAATTAAGCTTAGACGAACATGCTGAAGATTCCAATTTCCATATATACTTTCAAAAAGTTGTTCAATATTTTTAACTGTTGTTGATTATTGCCACAATTAGTCAGTTTACTACTGCCTGCAATATTGATAATATGTCTTTGCAATTAATGTTCATTGAAATATGGACTTCTAGCTGCCAAATTCTACCAAAAACTCTAGTTTCTTGCTTGCTGCAATGGACGAAAAATAATGGTTTAAAAAAAGGGCTAGCCACTTGACTTATTGTGAGGTTTCGTGTTAGTTATCGAACTTTATCTGCCAGAGGTCTCTATTATTCTAATGGAAGCATGTATCTTGCAACAAATGGATAAAAGGGTGTATGAAATAGGGCGTTTTATATGTAAGATTGGACAATATAAAAGAAACGGCATTCGAGAAAATTTGTCGATTGTAAATTCTAGTCGACATGTAGAATTATCTGATGAAAGAAAGCCGTAAAGCAAATGCTTACAGCTCCTGTATCTGTGGCCACTGCAGTAACTACAAACATAAGGTTGAACCTGATAATGAACTCCAAGGCAAAAGCTTGAGCAAATCCCCCTGAAGGAACAGTTACTCCACCGCCCATTATAGGGTGAAAAATAGCCTTCAGTAAGAATGCAGCACATGTTGATGCCAATATTTGTGCTCCAAGTCCAATATATATACTGGAACCTGCCAAAATCAAGAAAAGTTGATGGGATAGACTGGACCAGGGGTGGATCTAGGGACGGGACGGCCTCTGCTACAGCCCGTCCCTTCAGCCAAAATGCTAAGTAAAAAAAAAAATTAGTAAAAATCTTTTTTTTTTTGTGGGAAATTTTTTTCTTTTGTGTTTTAGCCTGTGCTTAAATTTTTTCTGGATCCACTACTGGACTGGACAACATAAAGCAAGAAAAGAAAATTTTGTTTTGTTATTCACTACTAGTTGTAGAGTTGTCAAGTGTCATTTTACATGTTTCCATGGGAAATGCTTCAGAGCAGCAAAGGCAATTGTGACAGATGGATTGACATGTGCCCCGGAGATGTGACCGGTGGAGAGTATAACTATCATGACTGCCAGACCGGTGGAGGCAGCCTGAGAAGGGTCTCCGAGCCTTGTGTCTTTTGATTCACAATGGCTGTGGCTGTCCCTGTGAAAATGAGTATGAAGGTACCTATAAACTCAGCTCCCACCTGGTTTAGATGTTGTTCAAGATATAAACGCATTATACATGGATGGCGGCGAGACTTGAACCAAGAACTTATGCTTAACAAAATTGACTAGGTTGAGGGCAAAACTAGCTTACCTTTCTTGCAAGGGAGATTGGAGGTGGAATCAATACACGAGACAGAAGGTAAGGTCCCTTCTTCCAGAGAAAGTGCTTCAACACTATAGCACTTGCAGCTCTTAAAAAGGGATTTCCGGCCATCGCCACCTCTTTCCGGCTTGAACTGGCTGCCGAAAAGAGGAGTACAGCCCGGAGTCCCGAGTATTACAGGGATTGTAGGGACTGATGCAACATCTTCAGTGCCCATTACTAGCTCACAAGAAAAGAAAGTGTTCTAATAGACTTGTATAAAGCTCACACTTCTTTGTCCTAAAGTTCTTTTGAGGATTTTTTTTTAAAGAAGGATACATAGATCTCTTTAAAATAACCTTTAAATAATAAAATTACATCGGTTATTTGGCCTATAAAGAAGGCACTTAAAAGGAAAATTAGAAGTTCATGATCGAGATGGTTGAGACTTCATAAATACGACTCTCCTTTACTAATAAGATACAGTACTCATTTACGCACATGTTGCGCCATCGATTTGTGATTCTCCCTTTCTTTCATTTTTTTTATACTTAATGTTGTATTAAAGAAAAATTATGCAAGTTTTTGGATGGTGCCAAACCATATTATTGGCCTTTAGATGATTGACTTGGAGAATCCCATGAGATCAAAAAAGCATACATTGGAAATAATGTTAGAAGTGGTTTAAAAGTGGAGAGTGGGACATTAATCAATTTTCTTGCATTTCGCATATGAAAGAACATTCGAGCTTGAGACATAAGTCATGGTTTTGCTGTCCCTTCCACTTCATTTTGTATGTTTACTCAGCACATGCACTCAATCATGTACTCGACCACTTTCTGCGTCTCCTTCAGTTGACCCTAACATGATTCTAAACTCGGCCTTCAACTCGTTCTGGTCCAGTCGACGAGAACTATGTGATTTGTTCTCTTCCTACTGTGGATAATGCAGTACCTTTAGAATGAGAGTTCCAACCTCTGTAAAACTAAGGCTCCAAGAAATTGAACATAATGTTTCCAATTTTGACAACAATATCCTGGTGAAATTATCTGGCAAGTTCAAAAGGAGTTCTCTGCTTTCATATTGTACAGAACACCAAAAAAATGATCTACAAATTACAGTAAGGGATATGCTTCTTGTACATTACCATGTACATAAGGGTGTCCATTATGGAGACCCTATGTACATGGTAATGTACATCTAGAATTTTCCTTACAGTAATTCGCGACTCGCGTGCCAAATAAATCAGAGAAGGTTGGGTTTCCTTGCAAACCATACGAGCTTCCAAGACTACCTATTTCAATCAATAGGCTCATACTATCCTTATAGTTAGATGGATAGAGTAAAACCAGACCTCTTCCTTTTAATTTGTTTCTGTCCTTCTCTTCCCTTCTTTTATCCGCACAAGGTTGCCTTTAAGGTTTTCTCATAGTTACCTATCAAAAAAAAAGGTTATCTCAAGTTCTTACAGCGTTGAGACAATGGGTTCGGTCCATGGAGAGGATCGGCACTGTTCCTTGCTGAAGTATGAGTACACGATCTACTTTCTATATGTTGGTATTTCCAGAAAGCCTTGTACTTTGTTTGGTGGCTGTTTCTCTTACCAGAAAAAAAAATTGCAGCAATCAGACAACAAAACATGTATTGACGGAAAAAAATGAAAAAGAAAAAAGAAACAAGAGTCACAATCTTTTCCGAAAAGTGCACAATTATGTGGGATATATGCACCCACACATGTAGGGATCTGTACTGTATTAACAACAATTTACTATAGCGTGCATGCTGAGCACAGCATTTTACTGGATTGTTCGGTGAAGTTAATGGTACACTATTAGGAAAAAAGATGTGCATCTCCTCCTATGGATAAAAAAAAGGTTCAACCAAAGCAAATCTATTATCATGAATTCGTCAAGTTGTTCGTTAAAGGTTGGAACTGGTCCGAGAGGAACTTCTTGATGGTCCTAAAAAACCATTTTATTCTTCCTCAATCTGCATTATCGAATCTTGTAGGAGATTAGCATACCTGATGGCTCAAGCTTTGAGTATGCCTTGCTAGAGGAAGTGTTTGACCAAGATTAAAAGCAAATAAAATTTACTTTCAAGTAACATCTTTCTGATTCTCGATATATTTAGAAAAGTTAATTTTTTACTTATAAGTAGATAAAGCTAGTTATATTTACTGCAACGAGTTACTTCCAAAATAAACATCCTACTTATTTTCTCTTTGACCAACGAAGTAATCATTTATTCCAAAACTTACTGATTTCATATTTGCTTGTGCTTCGAGAATCATAAGCCTTCTTCTCCTGGTGGCTTATCAAACCCTTCAAGAATTGAGATCTCTTCCTGCTAATTGGTTGACAGAGGTCCAGAGTTGTTCCAATTCCTGCAGCCAATTGATGTTATTTTCTTACCCTGTTGAAGAATAGTTGTTTCCCTTCATAAAAAAGACTCAGAAACATAAAGAAAAGAAGTAATTTTGTTTTAATACAAGAACATCGAATGTACAGAGTTGGATTTCGAACCCCTAAAGTTTGTTGAAGCCAGAAGGTTATTAAACCCTAAAGTTCTGGACTAGCTGGATATAGTTCTTGATGATTTTGGCTGGATTGGCTGCAAAGCAAGGTTAATTGATTTCTCATTTTCCTTTTCAGTAATTTGAACATATATATGGCTATTTAATTGGAGATTATAAGTAATTTGAACATATATATTTGGGAGATTATTGGAGTTATGAATCTCTTATCATAGTTTTAGTTATGACTGTGAGTATGTTTATATGAATTGACTTCAAAATCGTTTATGTTCTCCTCTTGGTGTTTTAATCTTGTCTGCAATTGATTACCGTTAAAACAAGAAAATGGTTGTTGTACAATTGATTTGGAAATGTGTTTCTTAGGAGACTAATTAATTGCTTACTTGCATATTGAAAAAAGGGCTTATTAGGCTTGGTTTATCACAAGCTAATAATACTGGTGTGGAACCTCTTGTAAGAAATGTTAAAAAAATGTCAAGATTATAGATTTATAGATAGATTAAATATAAAATGAAGTAGTGAATTGAACCAAGATTAATTGTAGACACCTCTTAAGAAACTTCTTGCAATTGTCTAAGTTTACAGTTACGGAGTGAGATTGTCTCATTTATGTTTTTATTATTACTAGTTTTCACCCGTGCAATGCACGGACTGTGTTATTTTGAAGGTGATGTTAGTGTTTAATGTTAGCGTTTTTGGTTATTTCCTCATTTTGTCATGACTCATTGAAAATTAAACTAATCAAAATTTTAATGAATATATTTTACATATTAATTGGTACCAATGAGATGGTTCAATTTTATAGTTGGAAGGTATTTCAAAAGATCAAATCTTGGCTTTTGGAACCAATCTAGCCATAATAGTAGCAGTTGCATTTCCAGCATTGTTTGTCTTCAATAAAACTAATTGTGGAGTTGATAAAGAGCAAGACAATGATGCCAAGGAAGGAAAGTCTTATGGCTTTTGCTGCAGAAAATAAGGTCGGTCAATATGAATTTATAACACAGAAACAATGCACTTCCATTCGAAATGAAAAGAAAATTGAGAGGATTGTTCATTATTTTGAAATAAGGTATATGAATACATTTGATTATTATTATTACAAACTGTATGCTCTATGTAGTCTTACATAAACAGTTTAAGACGGACTTATGAGAAGCAAAATGTAGCCAAAAATTCATGGACGTACGAAAACCCAAAAAATATTACGGTTATGCTACATGTACCCTTTG
>CAIGRQ010257598.1:0-10937 GCA_903798375.1 Fraxinus sp. D2006-0159 | reverse complement strand
TCATCTATCATTTATCAAAGTTTATAACATCAACACTTGAGCTTTATCATTTGCTATCAATTGAAGTGTTTGTCTCTTCTCTTCTTGTATTCAACTTTGAATTTATCATTCATTAAGAAGAGAAGCTTTCAATTGTAAAATTCATTTGAATTGTGGGTCGTGTTGAAGTCCCCTAAAGATTAACATTGTATAAGGATTGGTGCGTCTTGTTTTAAGTCACCGTGTGGGTCATATTGAGGTCCCGTAAAGCTCAATAGTGTTGGTCATATTGAGGTCCCGTAAAGCCCATTAGTGTGGGTCATGTTGAGGTCCTGAAAAGCTCAACGTTGTAAAAGGATCGGTACTCATTGTTTGTAAGTTACCATTTACTTCAGTGCAGATTGGCCTTGCTCGTGACGGAGAGCTTGGTAATGGGGACGTAGATCATTGCATTGGATCGAACCCCCATTAAATTGGTTTACTAAGTTACATTATTGCACTTTACTTTAAATTACTATTTACATTGTGCTATATCATACATGAATTAAGTTATCATATTTGCATATCTATCTTGTTGTATTACACTTAGCTTTTGTGTCTTGTGTGTTGAATAGTTTTGAGACGAAGTGTCGAAAAAGTTTCAAAAACCAATTTACCCCCCTCTTGGTTAGTTATTCTTGGGCTAACACAAAAATCTTCGAACTTGAATTAAGGAACTAGTTAAGCAATTAACATTCAGTCAATAGAAACAAAGGGAGCTTCTCATACTGTATTACTGGTCTTGAACCAATAGACTGTTCCATTTCAAGATAGACACAAATGGAGCTTCTCATACAATATGGAAGTTCTATAACCAATACACATTATTCACAAATATTAATCACTGATAAACTAGTAAAGTAATCTTTGTGCAACATCAATAAATACAAAAATCGAGCAAAAAAAAATAATCAAAATAATAGCCCTTGGCAAGTTATGTTGTGATTGTATGAGAACACATTTTGTTGTTTGACCACTCAGAACGGGGATCTTGATCTTATAATTGGGAAAATCAACATGAAGTAGCTCGGTCTACTTAAAAGCTTCAAACAATGGCTGAGGCATAAAGAATTGTTATATGCTTTAAGTTTTACCTTTTACGTGAATAATTCAAATTTCAAAGAAGATAAAATCATTCAAAAAATAGAAATTGCTCTCATATTGATATTTAAGTTACACTCATATGATTCAAGCTGAAAAAGAACATTCTGCTAGAAACTTAATATTATCTTCGCATTTTCCTTTTTACCTCACCCAAAGTGAAGCATATGATCTTAGACTTCCGTGTGGGCTTCAACAATAGCGTATGATATTGGTGCATATTGCTGTATAGTAATGTCTATATTATACGAAACTGATCAAGATCCAAGAAGAATATCATAATATTACAAACTCGAACCTAACCCACTTGACACCAAAGTTTCAATCAACCATAGGCCAAGATTAGTGTACCTCGTTTGTATCAACATAGAGACCTTAGATAAACTTAAGATCCCTCACAAAGGCCCTTACAGTCGCTTCTATGAACTAGAATAACTCAACCTTACCAAAACGGATTCACTCTCACATAGAAAAACACTCAAACTCTTGATTTTACTAAGAAAACTCAAAGATTCATCCAACCAAATATTGAAGATGAAGTGAGACAAATAGATAATGCACAGAGAACTCTCTCGAAGACGAACCCTCACAAAGATGAGAAAGAAGACATAATTCTTTAGGGTTTCAACCATTAACACCGTATATATATTATCAACCCTACCATAGATCAAAGGAGATATCAACAGCTAAAAGTAATTTGCAACTTATCTCATATCAAGGTAACTAAAGTTTCACAACTGAATTGCAAGATGGACCTAGACTTTACTATTGGGTTGGGTTTCACTAGCCCGCTTCATGTGATGCTATTGAGCAATAGATTTCTGTTTTTGGGTCAAGTCCATTTCATCATTGTCTTGAGAGTTGGACTGGATGTGACATCACAGCCCAACAAATCTCCACCTTGATGCCATAGTTATACAAGTAGCTTAATACTCAATCCAGTTAACTAACTAGACATCTAAAACTGGACCAAGAATAGACGTGCACTAGTTTAAACAAACCAATATTAATGTTTAGCATTTGTAAACAAGATTTAAATTTGTTTAGGAGCAGTAACTTTGTACCCATATAAGATGGGTTATATTCTGTAGAGATTTTTCTCAAGAAGTAAAGCTTCTTTAGAAATAATATATCATATAAAATGCAATTTAACATCAATATGTTTGGTTATTTCATGAAAAAATTGATTTTTTACACAAATGTATAGCACTTTAACTGTCTAAATTTATGACTAGGATTGCTGAGTTAATTTATTTCAAACATTGACTCTTTTAACCATAAAACCTCTTTTATAGCTTTTGTAGTAGAAATATATTCAGCATCAGTGGTTGATAAAGCAACAATCATTTGAAGTTGGAATTTCCAACTCACACATGTTCCACATAAAGTAAACATATAAGTAGTAGTAGATTTTCTATTGTCCATGTCAATATACAAATTCTTTTAATACCGCACCTTAATTTTAGGCACTAAATCATAATCTTAAATATGAAGACCCCTTTAAATATCTCAAGAGCCATTTTAAGGCAGTCCAATGATCATTGACTCTTTTAACCATAAAACCTCTTTTATAGCTTTTGTAGTAGAAATATATTCAGCATCAGTGGTTGATAAAGCAACAATCATTTGAAGTTGGAATTTCCAACTCACACATGTTCCACACAAAGTAAACATATAAGTAGTAGTAGATTTTCTATCGTCCATGTCAATATACAAATTCTTTTAATACCGCACCTTAATTTTAGGCACTAAATCATAATCTTAAATATGAAGACCCCTTTAAATATCTCAAGAGCCATTTTAAGGCAGTCCAATGATCAAGCCCTTAATTAGCGCTAAACTTGCTAAGAGTACTAATGGCATGAGCTACATGGGTCTAGAGCAAATAATAGTATACATCACAAACCCCATAACATTTGCATAAGGCACATTTTTCATATACTTAATGTCAAATTCATCTATAGGATTGATCTTTGCTTAATTTGAAATGACTTGCAAGAGGTAGTGACACAATTTAGAGTTAGACATAACAAACTTTGATAAAAACTTTTTTTTTTACATTGGCACTTTGTTTCAAGATTAATGTCTTATTAGATCTCTTTCTTACAATGTCCGTTCCAAGAATTCTTTTTGTATGATCTAAATCTTTCATTTCAAATTCAGAACTTAAAGATCCTTTTATTTCATTTATATAATAAATGTCATGTCCAATTAACAACGTATCATCCACGAATAAAAGCAGAAAGCAGTTACAACATTTTCACCATTTCTTTTGAAATATAAACAACGATCAAATGCACTTCTAATAGATCCTCCAGTTGTAACAAAAGTATCAAACCTTTTGTACTGCTATTTGGGAGATAGTTTTAAGCTATATAATATACAACACATAATCAGATTTAGATTTTTTTAATAAAACTCTATACTTGTCTCATATAAATCATTTCATCTAAATCACCATGTAAGAAAAAAAATTTAACATCTATTTGTTCAAGTTCAAGATTATAATAATCAACAAGAGCTGGCATGACCCTTATTATATTATACTTAATAGGAGAAAATATCTCATTGTAATCAATCTCGTGCTTTGAGTAAAACAATTAGCAACAAGTTTAATCTTAAATCTAAGAGGCATCTTGTTAGTATTACCATCTTTAGCACTATAAATCCACTTGCAGTTTACAAGGGACTTACATGCAAGGTTAGGAACTAATAACTAGGTCTTATTGTTCACTTAGGAATGCATCTCATCTCTCATGGTAGCTTGCCAATTCCGTGACCCTTGATAATCATAGATTTCTCATAAGAATTAGGTCCTTTAAAGATTAGATCTTTGTAGGAAAGAATAGTAAGTGAAATGTAGTCTTTATATCTAAAAGCTCTTTTATTTCTCATCTAGCTCTATCTCTAGTGAGTTGACAATCATCAAAAACCTCATGATGATCTTCTTCCTCCCCTTGAACATTAACCTTTTCTTCATTAAGAGAATCAGAAACATTTTCCTCATCTTCAATCACCTGTTATTCATTAACAAATTCAAGTGCAAACCCAAGCTATACCTCCAGCTTGATCTTACTACTTCTTTTAGGTTTAAAAGTCCTATTTGAGTTATTACTTCTCAAGCAAGGCATGTTAGCTTCATTAAAGATGACATCTCTATTTGTAATAATTTTAACCCCTTAGACTCTTTTACCGATAGCCTATACCCTTTTACCCCTTCAATGTAACCTAAAAGCACACATTTTTAGCTCTACGCTCTAATTTCTCGACATGCTGATGAGAATAGGCTTGACAAACAAAAATCTTCAAATGGAAATAATTTGGCATCTTGCAAGACCATATTCTTCAGGTATCTTATCATCAAGAGCATTAGAAGGATTCTATTGACTATGTATGATGTTGTCATAACAAATTCTCCCTGTAAAGCTTTTGGAACACCTGAACTAACCATCATGCATCATACCTTATCTAATAGAGTTCTATTCATCCTCTCGACAACTCCATTTTGTTGAGGGGTATATGGTATAGTTTTGTGTCTTTTAATCCCACTTTCTTTACAAAACTGATTAAACTCTGTATTGTAAAATTTTAGACCACTGTCAATTCTAAAGATTTTAATTGTGTTACTAGTCTAGTTTTCTATTAACACCTTCCATGTTTTGAACATTTCAAAGGTTTTAGATTTTTGTTTCGACGGAAAAATTCAAACCTTTCTAGATTATTTGTCAATTAAGGATCTGAAATATCTATTTCCTTCTTGAGTGATAGTTGATGAGGGACCCAAAAGGTCAGAATAGATATACTCAAGGACAGAGGTGGACTTATGTTTCCCAGTATTGAAATGCAGTCTATGTTACTTTCACAAAGTACAATTTTCAAAAAATGGGAACTTTGATGTACAGTATTTACCAAACGCACCTTTTTGTGAATGATCTGTAGACCCTTATCACTAATATGAGCCAATCTCTTGCACCATTTGAAAACGACATCAAGTTCGACAATGGAGGGCTCAGGAGTTTGCTTAAGTACTGCATTACCCTTAGTGACATAGATTCCATTTCTTCTAACAAATATTAAAATGACAAGATCTCTTTATCACTTTCAATAAATCATCTCCAATTTTACCTTGTAATCAGATTCGTGTTTAACTCAGGAACATATATAACCCTTTCAAGGGTATATATATATAACCATTATCAAGTTTCAGTGTTGAATTACCAATGCTCTCAACCCTACAGGCTATGTTATTTTCCATAACCAGCTCTACCATTAATTTGCTTAAAATCCTCCAACAAATGTCTCCTAAAGGTTATATGAAAAATATATGCAAGTCTAGTACCCACTCTTGGACCTGATCACTATTATTTGTAACATTTGAAGAATTAAGATCAGAAGTATGCTTGGTAACAACATACACATCTACAGAGGTTGGTACTAGAATGTTCAACCATATTCCCTACATCAACTCCATTTTCCTTTTGTTAATTCTTCTTTTTGCAGCAATAGCCTGTTTTATGACACCCATAACACTTCTTATTTCTTGTTTTAGATTTAGACCTACCCCTTCTCTTGAGTTTCTTTTTATTGTTGCTTCCCTAATTACCTTGGTTATGTTGATTACCAAAGTGCTTGTATTGAGGTTTGCCCCAAACAAATAGGTTTTCTGGGCCATTATCATGCCTATCAACTTTAAGTTCCAATTCTTTACTTCCTAGGAAATTAATGACAATGTCAGGAGTCAGGATGTCCCTGCCATATTTTATCACAGTCTTGACATCCCTATAGGTTTTAGGAATGGCATTGAGAAGTACAACAACCTTGTATTCCTCAAAAACCTTATCACCAATATTGATGATATCTTGAACTAACTTTTTAAACAAAATCAAGATTATCATCTAATTCGTTAGAGGGTTTTATCTTAAAACTGAAAAACATTTCCAACAAAAACAGTTTGTTAAGTAAAGATTTAACTAGGTATAGTTCCTCTAACTTATACCACAAGGCCTTCGCAAAGTCTAACTTCTATACTTTCCTCAAGACTTGATTAGGCAAATGCAAGATAATGAAAATACAGGCAAGTACATCAGTTTCATTTTTTTAGTCACTGTCATAGTATCAGGAAATTCTTGTGTTATTACTTTGGAGACCATTTGTTGAACTAAAACACCTTCCATTTTTTTGTTACCAAATGGGAAAACCTCATTTTTCATTAAAAATTCCAAATTCAAGTTGTCATGTTTTAATATTTCAAAGAATGACATAAAGTATTTCTTTAAAAAAAAAAAAAGACAGCTGATCACTTTGAAAAAGAATTTTAAACCATCACAAAAAATTATAGTCTCAAGTTCAAGTGTGAATAAAGAACAATAATAGCAAAAGTCTATTGCAGATATTTTAAACACGACAAGGTAACAAAATTAAGCACTAAAGATTGTATTGTACTGATACCAGTAGTATGATACTTTCAAAGAAAACAGTAATATATCAAGGTAACTCACTACCAATAGCACACACCTAATATGTTCAAATTCACCAGAATTTTATGATAATCAAGTTCTCAAGTCAAGGCTCAATTTAAGACATAAGGATGAGTACAATGTACAGTGAATCAACCAACAATGTAGTGATAAAGAATAGAAAGTCATTAGTAAAATAGCAAATAATCACATATACAAGAATATATGAACTCAGACATTATGGATAAGGGTTTAAGTATTGCAATGGTCTAAATATTTGACAACCAAGAAACCCAACCTTAGTACAATATGATGCGAAAATAGTCAATACAGGTTTTGGTTTACCAAAAGATTACCAAGAATCAAGAGTTCGGCCACAAGAATCCAAAAATAGGGTTTCACTTTCAAATTGAATAGAGAGAACACGGTCTCTTAACCAATAATAGTTTTAGAATTAAGATCAGATACCGCAAACACTAGATCGCACAAAAAAGTTCAAATCTAGGATTTCAACAAATTTAAATCAAACAAAGAGAGAACCCTGAAAATTAATTTTTCAAGGTCCAAATTTCGATCGAAGACCCAAGGATGGCCTTTAAAGGCTCTGATACGACTATTATACAAAACTGATCAAGATACAAATAGATCGAAGAATATTTCAATATTACAAACTCAAACCTAACCCACTTGACACCAAAGTTTCAATCAAGCGTAGATTCAGATTATTTTACCCTTCTGTATTAATGTAGAGACCTCAGATTCACCAAGATCCTCACAAAGACACAGTCAAGTTGTAGTCTCTTTTATGAACCAAAAGAACTCAAACTCTGCCAAAACATATTGACTCTCCCATAGAAGAAAACATCCAGACTCCTGATTTCACAAAGGAAGTAAAGATTCTGGTTGAGCCGAAAGTACTTGCTTTTAGCAAACCAAATGAGAGGAAAAGTTTCAGAGTGACATTCACAACATATTCCATACCCTCAGGAACAATCGGATTTGATTTTTTGAAATGGATGGATGGATGGATGGAAAACACATTGTTGGTAGCCCAATTGCATTTACTTGGTCATGATTATAATAGTCAAATGTTATGATAGTTCAATGTCATGCACTACAAATTCTCAAGTGCAAATATTTGACCATTCTACATATTTAAATAGTAAATAACATGGGTCATGAGTTTCTCTAACAATGTCTCCAACTTTTTAAAATTGAAGTTATATTGCTCGATACAATAGATGAGAAAATGTTCAACGAAAGAGATTAAATAAGTCCCTCCAATCACCCATCCGCCAAAAAAAAAAAGAATGTATAGAAGAGGAAGAAGATGCAAACAAAAAGGAAAAAAAGGCAATATAGAGATGGTTTACAATGCACACGGAGTTTTCGTTCCACTTACATTTCTTGCTATGTTAATTCTTCGTGTGAAAGACAAAAATGATATTTGTGGACTCATTTGAATTTTTGAGGAATTGAGACAAACCTAATACGTTTTAACATGATATAGGACCAATATACTCACCGGACAGTAAGTATTCACTCCCTACAGAACAAGAGATCCCCAACCCACCAAGCCAATCCTACCCTACACCCCTTCTCTCCACCCTGCATCATTTATCTTGCCTTTATTTAATTCTACCCCCATGGGATCACATTTAATTTGGCGTATGCTTTTGCACATAGAAAAGAAGCACCGAGTTGCAAGAGGCTTCAATAAGCGAACCTAAAAGGCAACTTGTCAATCTTTCCATCCTAAAGTTTGGCAATCCTTATTTTTTGTCAAGCAAACCGATGATTAGCATTGACTAATTTCTCAAGATTTTAACTATAATTATTTATTTGAAACAAGCAGAAAACAAAACTAATGAACATAGTATTTATCAAGCATTATGTGCCACAGGCCATGCACCCAAAGGAGAGAGAGGGGGGAGGGGTCATGCGATCTAAAACAAAATATTAAGACTTCATTTCAAAAATAACAATTATTATAACTCTTCTGATGCTACAAGTTTCCGTATTCAAATTCTGAGAACGTAAAAGTTAATGTCAATAAAAGTCATCACTCAAAATCCTCTATTAACTCACTGTTATGGACTGGAACGCTCTGATACCAATTTATTGTGAGAAAATAAGAGATTAAGACACACAGTGAAGTAATTGATCACAAGAACACAAGAATAAAATAATTTTTTAGATAACGGAGATTTTATTATAATATGAAGAAAGAATACAAGATTATATGTTTACAATGTTCTAGCTTCTTACTAAATCATAATGAAGAGACAAAACTATATATAGAGAACAAATAGGGGGGCGTCCAAACCTCATAGTAGACTTGTAGTTGAAATAGAATGCCAAAAAAGAGTAGAATAGAAAAATTGCGTAAGGACGAACCAGGTTGGGGCTCCTTTGGCGCCGTAGTGCCACATGTCGGGCGAAAATCGCCTTGGCACCCACTTTCAAGTCTTCTAGTCCAAATTCTTGATTTTCTTCATCCCAATGTCCTATTCAAGTCAAACAAACATACATTCCCACTCTCAATAGGCTTCCAAGTAGAAATTCTAAGTAAATTTGAATTGGACTTTAACAATAGCATTCCAATAGAATTCTTCTTAACGTACATTTTAATTAGAAGTCTTAATTATCTTCAACAAAGTTCTAACAATCTCCACATTGACACGAGTTCTACTGCGACGAACAAAACTCCAAAATATTCTCCACCTAGAGAAGAAAATCCGTTTTCAAGGCATTATTGACTCCTCAACAATAACCAAAACTGATTTCTCCAACCAAACACGAAATACTCCCCCTTTACCAATGAATTCAATCACTACTCTACAAAATTACCTCAAATTTATCATAATGATTTAAAATTTACCAAATTGGGCTGTAATACACTCCCAAAACAGAATCAAAGTCAAATGGTTTTAAAGAAGACCATTTGCTAGATTGTAAACATTACACTACGTTGAAAGCATGCTCAACAAAATCAGCATCTACATACCTTTTTCCACTGGGTCCGTCCCTATCAATTGAATACAATGATACCGCAGGTGATTGTAGCAAAGCTGCACTATCCATATCTCCTAAACTCCATTGAGCAGTATTCAAAAAATCCGACCCTTACGAGCTCCTAAATGTATCGTACCAAACTAAATATCCACCACGGTACTGAACCTATGTTGATTGACTCTTCTAGATTCTGCATAACCCTACAAGATGTATAACTGAGATATTTTCTAACACCCTGAAAATTTTATAAAATATAATTTGTTTTATATGCTATATTTTCAATATTTTGTGAAAAAAAAAAGGATTAAAATGAAATATGTTGTAAAATCAATATTATTTGGGTTAAATATTTAGATATTGTTAAAGTGACTATTGAAATTCAAAGAAATTGTTATTATTTTTTTTTTTTTTAAATCAAATTGAATTTGGATGAAGGACAGCCACGTGTGTCTAAGGAATGGATGTGGGATAACTTTTTTTATTTGATTAGAATTTTATTTGAAGTCAAAAGTCGCCATCACTATCACGCATTAGGATTATAAACACATTTTCGTTGTGATATGTATTATATATACATGTCATATTATGATTGATTTACAAAAAATCAATTCTCATCCAATTTGATAAATACGATTTTTCATCCCAATTGTACTATGACGCAGCCACTATATTTTTTTTTTAGTATAAATAGTGTGCAATTATCATACAATTCACCACCAAAGAATTTTATACAGCAGCTTTTATATGAAGCAGCTGTAAATTCCAAGTATATCTAACATATCAACACAATCTCAAAAATTTAAGCACAATCACTCCCAAACTTAAATTAGACATTGTCCTCAATGTGGGAAAGAACAAGATAAAAGAGAGGAGCGGATAACGAAACTTGCCCAATTGGATATTTGGTAAAAAGGTACCAATACTCTATTTGGAGTTGTGATACCTTTAATGAATTTGGGCAAGTGACCTTCTTGTACACAATTGACCCTCAAACTTGGCTGGGAACCATGGATTTTTGGGAGAATTTTTTAAAGGATGTTTTTCGTATAGTTAATCAAATAAAAATGAGAAAATGCATAAAAGTAAATAAAAAGATTAAAATTTAAAAAAATTGGGTTGCCTACCAAAAAATGCTTTTTTATATAGTTCTTAACTCGATTTTGAGGATCAAATCATGGGTACCTAAAGAAGGCTTTTGATGTCTTGTCCATTTTTCTTCGTTTGGCTTTGATCCATTCTTCGCTTGGTCTCTAAACATTAACCTTACCCTTTTCAATGCAATATGAATTTTTTTTATTTCATCCGATTCAATTTCAACTATGTAGATTTCCACCCCTACATCGGGCT
>CAIGRQ010257546.1:0-12380 GCA_903798375.1 Fraxinus sp. D2006-0159 | reverse complement strand
TGGTTTAGTAAGAAACAAAATTCGGTAGCATTATCTACGACCGAGGCCAAATATATCTTGGCGGCAAGTTGTTGTGCACAAGTGTTTTGGATGAAACAAACTTTAAATGATTATCACTTATCCTATGATCACTTATCCTACTATGTGTGATAATACTAGTGTCATTAACTTGTCCAAAAATCCCATTTTGTACTTTCGAACTAAGCATATTGAAATACGACATCATTTTCTTCGAGACCATGTTCAAAAGGGGGATATTTTGCTTGAATTTGTAGATACGAAAAATCAATTGGCTGACATATTCACTAAACCTCTCGCTCTAGATCGTTTCTCACATATTAGAAGAGGACTAGGCATTATTGATGAAATTGATGTGCAAAATTGAACAAAACCCTTAAAAAATTTTAAAATCAGGCCATCCGGACGAACCCTCAATTCGTCCGGATGTATAAGTTCTGTCATCTGGATCGTCGGATTTGGGGCATCCTTAATCGATTATTCAGCCTCTTTTCTCCACTTCTTCTTCTCTCAAACTCTCTCCCTACACTCACTTGAAATCACTCACAAACATTCACCATTGGATCCAAACCTATTTTTATTGCGAAATCCATAAGTTTTACATAAAATCCCCAAATTCCTCACAAGAACTTGCTTCAAAATCGTCCTCTTCTTCTCCAACTCGAAGCCCTAATTGAAAATTACGTATTCTCTACCAAATCCTCAAATTAAACTGTGAAAATCCATCACCCATCACTACCTACCCTTATTTCACATATAATTTCACTTTTCTTGACGTTTTTGGCAACAAAACTCAAACACTCCACCTTAGTTTCAAATTTTCTCCTTAAATTCTCACAATGTCAAGCTCCCAACGAGACAAAAGAATGAAAAAGACTAAGAAACGACCTCCACCATCCTCATCCGAAGAAGATACGAACTTGGAACCCGAGGCGCCACTGAATCCCTTCAAAAAGCCACCCATTCTCATCAGTAAAAGCGTTGATTTCGCCGATTTTTCTATAGAAGCTCCCATATTTCACATTGAAGAATATTTTGAAAAAATGGGATGGGTATCCGTGTGTACCTTGGAGGAACACGCAAACCCACACCTTATGAAAGAATTTTACAAAGACATGCATTTTGAACTACGTTCCGACACAATCACACGCCTTCTTAAAAACACTCGGATCAAAATCACAAAAGCACTCATTCGTGAGCTTTTCGAACTTCAACCATGTGACCTACAAATTTTTGTTGACAAAGCACGTACTACTTATGATGGCTATAACCCCTCTGAGGCATGTCATCGGGTCACTGGGAAAAACTTCGAGAATATCACCAAGATTAGCGCCAACCAATTAAGTCTCCCATGTAAAATCTTGCAAAATGTTATTGCCAACTTTATTCTTCCGCGCAAAGGTCACCAAGACGAAGTGAGTAACTTCGATCTTTTTATTTTAGACTCTATATTAGTTGGGCAAAAATTGGATTTTCCTACTATTGCTATAGGGGTTATGTAACTTGTGCATGCATCATGACACACTAAAGCACTACCTTAGGGATGCTTTTAACAAAATCTTTTCAACACTTCGATGTTCCTCTTGAGGGTGAAACTTTTATTAAACCATGCCCTACCGACATCATTAATATACAAACCCTCAAACAGATGAAAATAGTGAAAGATCATGGGCAATGGGTGGCTAGAACTAAGGGATTTGACGCTATCTCCGGCCCTCGACTCTTCCCTTCCAGTGCGAATCTGAAGGCGACCCTGAAGATGCTTCTATCCCTCATGCTGACATTCCTACATCCAGTGCACCTCGTCCATCCACCGATCTCTCTTTCATAGAAGAACAATTCAACATCCTCCACGGGCACATCGATTCCCTCATTGCCACCGTCGATAGCTTTGGGAGTTTGCTACTTCAGCTTCAGGCACAGCAGACTGTGACATGATTCTTTCTTTAATGCCATCGATACCGCTGCCGCCTTCGGCACCTTAACTCCTTTAGTCTTTTACATGTTGTTTATGTTTATCTATGTATGTGAACTCCTATGGTTCAACTAGTATGTTATCTTTTGAACGTTGATTACATGTCTTTTGAATTACTTATCTTTTAAATTTTATCTTTTTGCTTATGTCAAAAGGGAGAGGATACACTGATAATTATGCATGATTATGAACATATGGCATATCGATAGGGGGAACATTCGTCTAAGTCCTATATCAACTTGTTTCATCATTACGCACATTGATGGGGGAACATACAACAATTTGCTCGATACTTATATTGCAAATTATCTCTTGTTTGTCATAATTAAAAAGGGAAAAATTATTGACCTATGGTTGACTTCTCGTTTTGATTATCACAAGTAAATTATTTTATTTCTAACAAATTGATTTCAAATATCTATAGTGATCATTGCATAGAATCGATGACATGAAGTTCGAGGTCAAGTAATTTGCATACCAAGATCGACGTGGAAACAAATTCGCAAATCGAGGCTATGAAGAATAATATTGAAAAACCCGCAAAGAGTAGCCTCAACGAGGATCTAGACAAAAGTTGATGAATGGTCAAGCAATGTTCAAAACATAGTACTTAGACGTTTCACATTCTTGTAAAGGTAAAATGCTTCAACACTTTGAAATGTGACTTCAACCATTCCTCGGGTGGCCTCTCCATCAACCATTTGAAAGCCTCCTCTAACACTTGACGAATTTGATGCATCTAATGTTTGTAATCGAAAATAGTAGTTGACTTAGCTGCATGCCAAAGATCATCTTTTAAAGTCTTTCGACACTAAAAAAATTTCAATACATACGTCGTACACCTAATTTATGCCCGGACTTCTAAAATAGTTCATCTACTACATTATGCAGCCCATTTTGTCGATAAGTCATTATAGTCCAACCATCCCCAGAATCTTCAAGATTTGTTGGAAGAAGTCTCATGAACCACCTCCACGATGGTGTGTTTTCTTTTTGAACCACAGCATACACAACGGGATTATGCAGTCATTTGCATCTAGACCAATGGGGATGTGAGTAATATGCCTCTAAAACAGCCCCGTAAAAAGCAGTCGTCCTCTCCAATCACTTTCCTACAACCATTTATGAAACCACTCTTATATGGTTTGAAACAAATGTATGTACCCTGGAAGATATCGTTGAACATGTTGATAGTCACATTTGAGCCTGGATTGGTATGCACAACGGAACCGTATGACCACAACAGTGCAAACTGCTCCTCAATTGTCCCGTGTAGCAACTCATTTGCACATCTTCTCATTTTCCACGCCACATTTCTAGTGATATCAGTTCTCAAATCTTCCTTTACTGCTGCCAGAATACTTTAGGATCTACCTTGAACCCGTCGATGTAACAACGAATCAGGAACTAGTAATTGCAATGCATGTTGTATTGGTCGCGATTGCATGTGTGTTCAGGAGAATATCATTTCACTTGGACGCTTTCTATGTCACTTATTTTGGAAGCCCATATCCTACAACTATAGTCGCATTTGCATATTCCTTGGACTCGCTTCTCATCATTGGCCTTAAATCTCACATTGTACCCATTCAAGGCACCATAAGTTCTAATTGCATTTTTGAACTACACATCCCTAAATAGCTGGCCAACTTGAAACTGTGGGTTAATCATATCTACATCAATCGAAAACTCTGAAAACCTAAAACCAACCTCGTCATCTGATGCACCATTTGAGTGAAGCTCTTTAGAAGAAGGATACTCCAAATCATCCATATAAACATCACCTTTAACTTCATTCTGTAGCACATTCACCACCCCATCCACATTCAAACCTAACTCTACCACATTCGTTACATTCCTTTCATATAGAACGTCACCCTTTTAGAGTCTAACTTATTTCCCTAATCATTGAAATATAAGTCTTCGTCTGACAACGAAACTTCATAGTCAGTGCTATTTCCATCACTTCCAGGCGTGTTGATTTCAGGAACTGAGCCATACTCTGTAAAATCAAACTTTTATCAGAATAAGGACCATATAACTACAACAACCATGCTTGATGTACAGAATTTTTTGTACAGAAGTTTTACATACAACACACATGTGGGGCCCGGCCCCATGTGAGAGGCCTGTAAAGGNCAGGCGTGTTGATTTCAGGAACTGAGCCATACTCTGTAAAATCAAACTTTTATCAGAATAAGGACCATATAACTACAACAACCATGCTTGATGTACAGAATTTTTTGTACAGAAGTTTTACATACAACACACATGTGGGGCCCGGCCCCATGTGAGAGGCCTGTAAAGGCCCTGTGAAAATAATTCTGGCAACCCAGAATCATTCATAACCACAATACACCACATACTTGTAAAATTGGGTACCGAGAATTAAATAGAACTTGTCAAATATTAGAATAATTGGCTAAAACATCACAAAACAAAACAAAAATTTGAATGATTCTAACAACAATTGCCAAACATGTGGTAGCCACATCGTGTGAAAAATCCATATTTTTTCCAAAAAAAAAATGGATGAAACATACCTTCTTGTGGTCCTTCCATATGCGTGGTCTTCGAATCTTGAAATGCTGGGGTCAGGAAGACGGATTAAGTGGCTATTAGTGTTTGGGAGGATTTAAAGAAAATTATGGAATTCAGGTTTTTTAGGTTTGAGAGGTTGGGAAATGAATGGGTGGTGAACGGCACATAGGTTGGTTTTGAATTTTTTTTTATTTCTTTTTCTTTTTTAAAAGATTCGATAAATCGCATTTTTAAAATAGTTGGGACATGTTTTTGTATTATTTGAATTCCATATCCGAGTTGGCATTATTTTAATGGTAGTTACTTGCCACGTCAGGATTCGTCGGCCACGTCATCGAAAGTACTAACTTTTTTTTTTTACAATGATGGATAGAGTGCAAACGGCGAAAGTTCAGTGAGCATTGCGAAGCAAATTAAAGTTCAGTGAGCAGTACGCGACCACGGTTTGAAACAATTAACTCATAGATGTACAAGTAAAATAAGGCCATTAATAGATAAAAATAGAAAAAATCTAAATAAACAAAAGGTTATCTCTCTTTCAATTATATTATTTTAAGTGCAAATTACACTATCGTTTCTAAAGATGTCAATGAGCTGGCTTGCGAGCCAAAGCTCGTGGATCGTGCACAGCCCGATAAAGAAATTCAAGCCTTCTTTTTTTTGTAGCCGAGCCAAATCCGGTCGAAATTTAGGGGCTTGACTTGGGTTTTTGGCTTGGGCCGAGTTGGCTTAAGAATTTCTTATTTTTTAAAAATTCATGAAATATTCATGTAAAGAAGTCAAACAAATTCTTCTTCTCGACTAAAATACAATAAAAATAAAATATTCATATAGGTACGAGAATATTTGAATTAGAGTACAATTTTTAAGTGTATAAATATACTAATATTCACTTATAGAATTAAAAATATTGGAATAGAAAATAGTTTTTAAGTTTTAAAACCACAAGATAACAAATAATATTATATTAACTCTTATGTAATAAAATTTATATCAATAAAATATAACGGGAACACTAATGAATATGATAATAAATTATAAATATAGATAGTTACAACATAATTATGAATATTAATTATGTAAGCATATTTATATAAGTTATACTTTATTGATTTAAATCTTAAATTAAATATTAATAAAACAAAAACAATTGAAAATTGCCCAACACAAGCCAATTTCACGAGCAGGCCCGTGTGGCTCGACGAGCCACATCGGTCGGCCCAAGCTCAAGCAAAGTCTCAAAATTCGAGCTTGGGCAGACCTTGGCTCGATTCTACCTAGTCTTGAGCTAAGCCAATTGGAGCGTTTTTGGGGCTGGGCCGCGGGCCACCCGAGCCGATGGACTCATTTGCCATCCCTATCTGTTTATGATTTGAAATTCAAGCTTTACTTATTTCTTATTCACAAGTCATTAACCTTCCCCTCACCCCTTACATCTCCCTCATGTTCCACGGTAGTGTTCCCTCCAATTGTGGCCACGTATACTATCAATCACCATAATTACCGCCAATAATCACCATCTACTCTTGCTTTTTCGGTCACGATCGTGACCTCTCTTCATTTGAAGTAGACTTGAATTTTAAATTTCATCTTCATCTTTGATATAACTTTTTTTTTCCTATTTTGAGAAAATGTTTTTTGTTGTGATTTGTGATGGTAGTGAGATGGATGATGATTATTGTTTGTGTTGGATTGTTGACCGACAATCGTTGATATTTGTGTTTGAAATTTGGGTGTAAATTATTGTAGGGTTGTGCTTGGCTGCCCAAGTTGGGTTACAAAGGTGGGGTTGCCCATATGATTTGGCACCCCCCTATTGGAGGGGGCGGCTGGCCCTAGCACTCCCCTATTGGAGGGGGCGGTTGGTGGGCCTTGGACACCCCCACTTTTGTAATCCAATTTGAGCAAAATAACTTTATCCATTATTGTATGCAATCTAAAATCAGGTTTGCGACAATGCGTGGTTAGGACAATAATTCTCCCGTTTGGCCCCATTAATTTGCATTTTTCAACCCACTTGTGTTTTGTTGTAGTTAGCTGGACAATGCAGTGTCCTTTCACACGCCAGAAACTTATAAATATCCATCCATCTATTGGGACAATGCAGTGTCCTTTCACATGTTAGAAACTTATAAATATCCATCCATCTGTTGGAGGTCAAATAGACATTAAGCCATTGTTTTTGAATCTAAAATGACACAAGTACCCTCTATTACTCAAAAAAACCTAAGCGCAACTCTCAACCACTTGCAATCTAATTGCTATTGTGTCTTTATTCTCTATATTAGCCCATGTTTGACCCACATTATTTTTCTCATTCTCATTCTTCTACTCATTTTCAACCACATATTATTCAATAAAATAATATTTTCTATCACATCAATAACTTTTTTTTTTCAACCACATATTCCTTATCANGTACCCTCTATTACTCAAAAAAACCTAAGCGCAACTCTCAACCACTTGCAATCTAATTGCTATTGTGTCTTTATTCTCTATATTAGCCCATGTTTGACCCACATTATTTTTCTCATTCTCATTCTTCTACTCATTTCCAACCACACATTCTTCAATAAAATAATATTTTCTATCACATCAATAACTTTTCCTTCTTTTTCGACCACATATTCCTCATCACATCACTTCAAAAAAATGCATTCTCTCATTTTAATATGCACCAAACACCCTCTAAAAATCGACCACCAGAGACTGCTCAATCGTCGAAATCGAAGAGGTGAAAAAAAATCCCTCAAACCCACATAGAAGGGTTCCAAATTCAGCAGGCGTTTCTACCCATGCTTGACCCTTTCATCTGCTATTCCTAAATTCGTCGTGTGTTCGTCTCCCATTTGTGTCTCAATGGCTGGAACTTCAGATTTGTTTGCTTCGTGAACAAATCTAGCTGGTAATATGGACAACATTAGCTTACACTGGGGTTACTATCCTGAAAATATGGTAAGAAGCTCTCTATACATTTTTGCCTCTAGATCTTGGGTTATCATAACCGCGCCTGCTTCAACGGTATAAGGGGTAGCTCGAAACTAGTTGAGCGCAAACTAATTCCACATGTTGTTAACTGAATGATGCTACTTGGCCAAGGTTAAGTCCCTAGCCAAAAACATGTGGCGCCTCCAATTACTGACAGCTCCCCTCCAATAGGGAGTACCGCTTTTGGCTAGGGATTTAAGCACCCCTGTTTTTGGCTAGGGATTTAACCTTGGCCAAGTGCATTTTCCCTAACTTGAATTCTGTCTTCCTGTAGCAACAATACAAACCTACACGACCCAAAATTATTTTTTCATTTTCAACCACACATTCTTTAATAAAATAATATTTTCTATCACATTAATAATTTTTCCTTCTTTTTCAACCACATATTCTTCATCACATCACTTCAAAAAAATGAATTCTCTCATTTTAATATGCACCAAACACCCTCTAAAAATCGACCACCAGAGACTACTCAATCGTCGAAATCGAAGAGGTGAAAAAAAATCCCTCAAACCCACATAGAAGGGTTCCAAATTCAGCAGGCGTTTCTACCCATGCTTGACCCTTTCATCGGCTATTCCTAAATTCGTCGTGTGTTCGTCTCCCATTTGTGTCTCAATGGCTGGAACTTCAGACTTGTTTGCTTCGTGAACAAATCTAGCTGGTAATATGGACAACATTAGCTTGCACTGGGGTTACTATCCCGAAAATATGGTAAGAAGCTCTCTATACATTTTTGCCTCTAGATCTTGGGTTATCATAACCGCGCCTGCTTCAACGGTATAAGGGGTAGCTCGAAACTAGTTGAGCGCAAACTAATTCCACATGTTGTTAACTGAATAATGCTACTTGGCCAAGGTTAAGTCCCTAGCCAAAAACATGTGGCGCCTCCAATTACCGACAGCTCCCCTCCAATAGGGAGCGCCGCTTTTGGCTAGGGATTTAAGTACCCCTGTTTTTGGCTAGGGATTTAACCTTGGCCAAGTTCATTTTCCCTAACTTGAATTCCGTCTTCCTGTAGCAACAATACAAACCTACACGACCCAAAATCCGGATGAGGTGCAAGGTGCATCCTCAAATCCGCACGATGCACTATCCATTGCTTGAAAATCTACAAAGTGGAATTGTCTTCAGAACCGAACTGGCCTAAAATTTTCAGATATTTAATAAATGGAATTTTCGGGTCCAAATATAATTATGGAACCGTTCGGGTTTGGTTCGGTTCGGCTCGGTTTCGTACCATAATTAAATTTTTTAACATTTACAACAACAATACATAAATACAACTAATGACATATTCATTCGTAACTTTTACAAATTAACGTAGCCCAATTTTTTAATGCTTATACTGTACTTATAGATCTAAATAGTAGCTACCGTCGTCGGTGAAATGAAGGAGCTTCAAAATCAATTTGGGAATGGGGATGTAGGTTTCAGAATTATCAAATGATTTGAATTTATACGGGAGTGGGTGTACTTCTTACCAAATGAAACTGGAATGGAAAGGGGAAGGGAAATGCCCAAATGTTGGGCTAACAAAAAATTAATTTGGTTGAACTTAGCTGGTTTGTTTAATTAACTTGCAAATTCATTTCGAAAAAATTAAAATAATTTAATAAATTCAATATACAAAATTAAAAAATTATTTAGATTCGGTTCTTAGGTTCTTGGGCAAGAATCGAGAACCTACTCAAACACATTGGTTATCTATTCAGATACTCGTTCAGGTATTTAACTTATGAAGAACCACTCAGTTCAGTTCGGTTCAAGAGTTTTGTCCAGCCTTAATCTTCATAGCCGCGGTCGACCAGGTGACAGCTGAAGGCCATCATCAGGGAAAATACTTTTCGACAATGGGTTTGGATCGCCTACGGGAATTGTTCAACAAAAATGCCGAGAGGAATTGGACCATCGTCCAGTTGAAAACCATTGGAGCGTTATGCTAATGGAGCACAAGCTACTCTTCAAGTTTCTCCAATGCATGAGAATTAAATATGGTCTTAAAAATGGTGACATAATTGACGCTTCTGAATAGTGGTAGAACTTTAAAATTCAGGTACAAAAATCAAACAAAAAATGGCTTTCAAATTATACTCTGCGTTCTATCCATCGGAACATCCCCTGCTGAATCTAGTTGCTATGCACTAGAATGCTCTGATACTAGTTTGTTGTGAGAAAATAAAAGTTTAAACCACAATATGAAGTAAAGATTACAAGAACACACAAACAATGTAATTTTGCAGAGAATGGAGATTTTATCATATTATGGATAATGAATACAAATATTGTGTTTACATTGTTTATAACTTTTTCTAATTTGATCTAAATCACAATCAAAAGCCAACTATTTATGGAACAAATTGGGGACGTCTAAACCCTTAAAGTAGAGTTGTAATTGAAGTAGAATGCAAGAAATGGAGTAGAACAGAAAAAATCCGGCAAAGGCGAAACAGGTTGGGCGACGCCTCAACACCGCAAAGCTCCGACGCCCACTTTCGTGTCCTCTACTCCAAAATCTCGATTTCTTCATCCCAATGTCCTTTTCAAGTCAAACACAAATTCCTACTCCTAATGAGTTTCCAAGTAGAACTTCAATTAGATCTCGTCAAATAAACTTGAATATAATTTCAACAATAGCATTCCGACACGAATTCCACTGTAGTGAACAAAAGATTAGAAAAATTCTCTACCTGGAGACAAATTCCACTCAAGAAATGAACTTGAACTTTAAAAGAAACAAACGAACTTCTCCATCAACAATTTCAACTAGAAATATTCTCCAGCCTTGTTATCCCAACTAGGAGCAAAAGTTATCTAATGACCACCGAAAAAGGTTGAAACAAGCCCTATAACAGAATTACAACTAAATGAATCAAAAGAAGGATCTTGGTTAGAATCAACACCCTTAACCGCATTCAAACCATCAACAAAATCAGAAGAATTGTAACTACGTGGAGTTTTCTGGCAAAAAAATTGGTCTATTTCTAGGAATTGAATACGATGCATTGTCAATAATGGTGGCAAGACGAATTTACCCATATCTTTAAAATTCAACTGAAATGTATTCTTAAAAAAAGACCCCAAATTAGACTCCAACGGTATAGAAGCCAGAACTACTCCAATTCTTAAAATGATGATTACTCAAAGATTTCGTATCGCCCTTCAAGATATATAAATGAGATTTTCTATGTCCTATTAGTACGACATGGGCTCATTTTCTATGTCTCACTGCATCAAGTGTTCTAATCATCCCATCAAACATCTTTATTCTGACCCAACCAATTTCAGCTATCTGATAAGGTGTGTTATTACCGGTCATTACAACACATTTTGAAACTTCTTTATATGTTGAAAACAATTCCCAATTGGATGACATATGAAAAGTGCAAGCTGTATCAACATCAGGTTTGTAGTTGTAGTCAGACATGAGTAGAATCACTGCTAGGATTTTCTATAATACTTGCTTCTCCTGAAGTTTTCGATTGTTGATCTGTAGTTGACTTTGATTTATTCTGTAACTTATATATCGTTTACCAAGTGTCCGTTTTTCTTGCAATAATTACAAAATCTGAACTTAGATTTTGATTTGCCTTTTGAACAATCACCATGAACAAGATGTTTTACCTCCTCCTTTGAATATAAAGCATCGTAGAATTCTTCTGTGGTGAATGTATCATGACTATATAAAATAGTATATCTAAAAAACATGTATATAGCAGGCAATAAACACAACAAAATTAGTCCCAAGTCTTCTTTATCATATTTGACCTCCAAGGTCTCCAAATCAGCGAAGATTTCTTTAAAAGTAACTAGGTGATCTCTAAGAGATGTACCTTCTATCATACGATTAGAATATAGATGTTACTTCACATGCAATTTGCTAGTAAGGATCTTCATCATGCATAATTGCACCAATTTTAACTATAATGCAGTGGCTGACTTCTCATTCGAAATGTCCTGAAGAAAATTATTTGAAAGATAAAGATGTTTTTGAGATAGGGCCTTTTGGTCCCTCCGTTGTTTCTCCTCCACAGTCTAAATTGTGGGTATCTTGTCAAATCCCAACAACATGTCATCCAAATCCATTTGAGCAAGTACTATTCGCATCTTACCTGCCACAAATAGAATTTTGGCGGAAATCACCTTGGCATTGTAGCACTACGACGCCCACATTCAGGTCCTCTACTCCAAAATCTTGATTTTCTTCATCCCTATGTCCTCTTCAAGTCAAACAAATATTCCTACTCCCATTGGGCTTCCAAGTAGAACTTTAATTAGAATTCGCTAAGTAAACTTGAATAAGATTTCAACAATAGCATTCCAAATTGATTTTTTCTTAATGTGTACTTTAATTAGAAATCTTGATTATCTTCAACAAAGAATTCGGGTCAGACCCAAATTCTAACACTAGTCATTTGTGTAAATTTTAAGCATTGGCTACAGTTTGAGAAGTGTACCTATTGTATTTTTGGAGTTGACATTCAATTTCGATACTATCTTTTTTATTTAAATTGCATGCATATGCTGTAAATGACAAATGACTTGGTGTTGGGTTGTATTTTGCACTACCAATTTCGTCATTCCTTTTAAATATCCATGTATCATTTTGATACATAGATATATTGTTCTTGTGTTTTCTCTGTTTTTATTATGTGATGGATATGTGTTTTGTTGGTTTTCTTGAGATTAAACTTATGGGATATTTGGATATGATTGGTAATGTTTAAAGGTACGGCTGATTTACGTAAAAAAACAAACAAAGTAAAGGAGAAATTGGAGGTGGGTGTGATGAATACTTTTTTTCGTAATTATTTTTGGTTCTTTGTTTCCCAGCAGGGGCGGAGCTACATGGAGT
>CAIGRQ010257544.1:234-14839 GCA_903798375.1 Fraxinus sp. D2006-0159 | reverse complement strand
GGCAAGAATGCTGTGTGGTGCCTCTTTGGTACATTTTAATGTTGATGTATGCACTCACTGCCATTTCTCATGGAGTAGCCGTGAATATTGGTATGGTCTAGTTCTGTTCTCGGAGAGTAGAACTATGCAGTATTAGGAAAAAGAGGGACGGGATTTCTCTCCCATCTGGTTCTGATTCTTGTAAAATTAACTTACACAAGATAACTTAAAAAGATAAAGGAGTTGTACAAAGTCGAAATAACATCAATACAAGTGACGCATGATTTTGAGAAATTGAATTTGGTAGCTTCCAAATTGTTGAATTGTATGCAAACAATCATGGAAAATGAACATGAAAAAATAAAATAAAATCATTGAGAATGAACACACGCTCAACCCTTCGACCATCTTTTCTCAATTCATCAATATTGAATCAGTCGAAGCGAACACATCTCACCTAAGTAAATGTACAAGTTATATGGAAAAATAGTAACGTGTGCATGTTAGGAACAATCTCTTCGAGCATAGGACCAACCATATTGTCCCCTCAAACTTTGCTATTAATTTTTCACTTTTGGATCACATTGCTGCACAAGTTCTGAACTATTTCTCTGCAGAGACTTGAAGAAGTATAATCTAAAGCACGAGAATGATAAACCATGGAAAAAAAAAATATGTAAGAAGAATTGGAGCTGTGAAAAGTAACGTACCCTTTGTTACAATGTTGTCATGTTTGACACTGTAATAGATCTGCTTGACTCCCTTGACGCCAAATAGGAAGTCATCAAACTTGAATTTTGATAAAGCTTCTTATGTGGCATCCAGGGAGCCAGGCAGATTTCAATGTCAATAAACACAACTAATATATACGAGACAATTAAATTTTGGATACTGCTCAAATCTTGGTTCATGAAACAAAGTAAATATCACTCTTAGTACATTTGAAGTCGGTTACATGAATGTATAGAAACACTTGCTGCAAATCTGCATCGTTTCGATGAAGTACCTACTACATTTTCTTAGAGTTGGTGTTTATATAGGGTATCCATGCAGGAGGGTTTGGTCCCTCTTCTTTATATATTCTTCATCTACTCTGTAAAAGAAAGAAGAACAGAAGAAGAGTTGAAGGCCAGGACAAAAGAAAATACATTGGAATGGAGAAGAGGAGTCATCAAGAAGACGGCAGGGAAGCATTGTTAATTTCTAACAAATGTATAGTTCCAATAGATGGATACAAAGATGCATGGGTTTTGCAGGTTGGATTTTTGGACTTTCTCTACTTATTAAAAGATCCATCTTTTATTTTACCACATTATTTTAATTTCTAACATGTGCATGAGCATTTATCAATGTGACAATATTTACATAATTACATAAATTGTCTCATTTTTGGACGGGTAGAGTTTAATTATACTGTTTACTTTTGGACGGGTAGATCAACATAATATTTATTAGTTTGCACACGAGTCTTTTTTTGTTAACATAGAGAAAAATATGGTAATAGACTTTATATTTTCTCATTTTGTAAAAGATGTTAGCACGGGCCTTTTTTTGTTAACATAGATAAAAATGAGAGCTACGAGTAAAAAAATATGGTAATAGCCTTCTTCGTCGTCATAGTAAAACTCTCCATATTTACTTTGAGAGCGAACTATTTTTAATTGTTCATGTTTTACTTGCAATGAAAATGCAAGTACAAAGAATGTTGGGTACAAATAACATTGGGTAAGGTACCATATGCCAACATTTTCTTGCATTAATATTGGTTGAATATAATTTTACTATTTATTTATCTAATTTTTATTTATCTAATTTTTATTCAATTTTTTCACATCATAATGCAATTACAAACACTTTAAGCACGATAATTTGACTTTCTTTTTCTTTCTAGAAAATTCAATTGATATGACTACAATGATATATTTTGTACTCCAAATAATATATTATTAAATAAAGGTTTAGAACCCATTTGTACTTTATCAAAAGGTTAGGGATCTAACTGTAAATCTTCCTAATTATAATTAAGGGCATATTTGTCTTTTTATCAAAAGTGCCAATTGGCATATATTAGGATGTTCATGCCAAGAATTAAACGTTAGGGACCATTTGTACACTCAAGGCAAATGTTAAGAACCATTTGTTCCAAATTCTATTTTCTCCTTCAATTGAATGGCGGAAAGTGGGTAGCAGGAAGTTTATAATTTTTTTTTTTTTGGAAAATTTGATCTTGTTCATTTATTTTATTTATTTTGTTATTTTCAAACCTAATTTAAACTTTTTAATGGCGACACACAGATGGAAACCGACCATAGGAGATTAACGGGCTATAAACTTGAAACTATTTGAATTTAAAAAAAAAAAAAAAAAAAATAAATTTGAGAACCATTTGCACATTTAATAGTTGGAAGCCTTCGTTGCAATTTTCACTATTTGTACTTTTTTTTTTTTTAACCTTCTATTTTGTACTTGAGAAAAATTAGAAATCCTATATATATATATATATATTAGGGTTCAGTACTTGGACACATGAATATGTCTAGTTGGCTTCCAACTTTTCATTAGCAAGTTTTATAATTAGGAGTCATTTGTGTATATTGATTTCAAAACGATATGACGATTTCTTGTTAGTATTTGAAACATTATTGGTGATTCTCGACGATATCATTGATGACATTGTTGTTGATAATCACTATCGATAATTCTATTTAATTAAATCACCAATTGTCAAAACTTTTGTCATTTTATCATTTGCTATCGAAAAGACACCTTCACGATTTTGCCTTAAAAGTTCTCAAATTCTTTGAGTCACCTTTGATTAGCATTTTCTGATCCGTTCTATTCTATACAAATCTTTGTGACAACAAACAAAAAATCCACAAAATGTAAACTATCCCTGATAATAATCAAGAGTTAGTGCATGCATTACTATTATAGTATGCATGTTCATTGTTTAATCAGTGCTACATTAATCACTTAATCAGGGGGATTTAAGTAAAAAAATACAAACAATTCATTATTGAAAGAGATCCAAATTGAACAAAAAAATGAATTAAAATATATATATAAAGTCTCTAAATTCTTCAGTTTCGATTAGATATACTCAACAGATCTGAACAGATTAGTCTCAATCAAAAGATTTTGATTAGCAATAATCCCTAGATTTTAGTGTTTTCTGTTTGAAACAGAATAATTATTCTTTCCTTAGAAAAATACAATACAGCGTATAAACTTTAAATGGATGGATAGATACACAGATAGATAGATACGAAAGTATCCACTGCAATTTTTTTCCTACAAAAAAATTATTGCTTAATTATTAAGCACTATATAATAAAGAATCAATCCGAGAGAGGCTTTTTACAGTGACAAAAGCAAAATGTTTTCTGCTAAGTTTTCATATATTCATGCACTGTTCATTCTTTTTGTGTTGTTCCAAGAACCGGCTTTAGCCATCAAAAAGGTGCTCATTGTCTATTATTCTTGAAATTTTCCTTCATGCATAATTGCTTTTTCTTCTCATTACTTATAATTACGTTTTTCTTTGACAGTCTTATATTGTGTACTTGGGAGGACATTCCCATGGTTCAGAAGTAACTTCTGCTGACCTTCACCGGGTCGAAGAATTCCATCATGAGTTTCTAGGTTCATTCTTGGGAAGGTATGGATAATTAGTATGTGTTTGTCAAGAAATCTGCTTATTTTGTTGTATGTATAATCACTTATTTTCTTTTTGTGGGATGAATTTACTTTCTTATAGTATAGAGAAGGCCAAGGACGCGATAATTTATTCGTATAAGAGACATATCAATGGTTTTGCCGCAGTTCTTGAAGAGGAAGATGCATCAGAAATAGCAAGTATGACAATACATATTTTCTTGCATTTATTCCTATGTTTCCTATGTACTAGGTTTATAGCATGATTGGTAATAAAGAAAGAAATGTTCTATAATGTCAAGTACTGCATATCGGTTTTGTGCTAAAACTTGTGTTTTTTGTGTCAATGAAGAGCGTCCAGATGTACTATCTATTTTCTTGGATCAAGGAAGAAATTTACACACAACACATTCATGGGATTTTCTTATGTTGGAAAGAAATGGTAAAATTCACGCCTCGTCATTATGGGTAAAGTCGGGATTTGGTGAAGATACTATCATTGGAAATCTTGACACTGGTAAGATTAAATTTCCACCTTTTGACACTTTATTTGAATCTCTTAACTAATCCTGCAATTTAAATTTTAAAGTTGGATCATGAAATCAATAATTATCCATTTCTTTGTTAGGCGTATGGCCTGAATCAGAAAGCTTTAATGGCAAAGGATTTGGCCCCATTCCTTCTAAATGGAAAGGAATCTGTCAACTTGATGGCAACGCTGGAGCCCCTTGCAACAGGTACTTTCTTTAACAGTGACGTTAATAATACAGTGATTTGTCGAGGATAAAGTAAGGATGATCTATGTAATAACAATGAAATATTCGTATTGTTTGTCTGGTCTTGTGAATCTTTCTCAATTATCACGCATTTCATTGCTCCAAGAGTAATAAGCATCCCAGCGAGGAAGGAACATCGGAATGGCCTCATTGAGAATAAACCGTGCTTCAAGTACATGGTGCCTATGTGCTAGTTTCTCGTTGTCAGTAAAACTTTCGTGGAAGTACACACTACACAACAATGAGTTCCCTCCCAAGAATAGAATATTATGCTAGTCATTTCCCTTACGGCTTGTTTAGTAAGGTGGATGTGAGAATATTTCACAAATTCTTTTCGTTATATCGTGAAATTTTTTTGTAGGAAACTGATTGGAGCTAGGTACTTCAATAAAGGCTATGTTGCATATGGAGGCAAAGTTAGTTCTTTGAAGAACACTGCACGCGACTACGATGGACATGGCACTCATACACTATCCACTGCTGCTGGAAACTTCGTCCCAGGAGCAAATATATTCGGTGTAGGAAATGGAACAGCAAAAGGTGGTTCACCAAAAGCTCGAGCTGCTGCTTACAAAGTATGCTGGCCTCCAATCAATGGCTCAGAATGCTTTTTTTCTGATATAATAGAAGGCTTTGATATGGCAATGCATGATGGAGTAAATGTTCTTTCAGTCTCTCTCGGTGGAGATGCTGTAGACTATTTCGAAGATGGCATAGCTATCGCGTCATTTCATGCTGTAAAGAAGGGAATCATAGTCGTTGCATCTGCTGGAAATTCCGGACCAACCCCTGGATCTGTGTCAAATATTGCACCGTGGCTTCTAACTGTTGGAGCAAGCACCATTGATCGAGAGTTCCAAGCTAATGTTAAGCTGAGTAATGGAATGATCCTAGAGGTTCAGTCTTCTGTTCTACAGTCAATTTGATTTGCCACATACAACTTTTTTCGTTCTTGGCTTGTTTTAATGCTTATGTATCCAATCAGGGGACGAGCCTTTCTAAATCATTGCCAAATGATAAATATTGTCCACTTATTAGTGCTGAAAAAGCTAAAGCTGCCAATGCATCTGCTCTCGACGCGTAAGAATACTGTCCAGTTCCATCTTGCCTAATACAATGTAAACATAATTCTTGTATCTCACTGGATGACTTTAAACAGGACACTCTGCCAAGAAGGAACATTAGACCCCAAGAAGGTGAAGGGTAAGATACTGGTCTGCCTACGGGGGGATAATGCACGAGTCGACAAAGGTGAACAGGCTTTAGTAGCTGGTGCTGTAGGAATGATTTTATGTAACGACGAGGCAAGTGGTAATGAACTTATGGCTGATCCTCATGTTCTTCCGGCTACACAAATCAATTACACAGATGGCCTTGCCGTCTTTGCCTACATCAAGTCGACAAAGTACCTCTCCTCTCTCTCTCTCTCTCTCTATCTGTCTCTATATGTTTCACTTAAACTAATCTTTCTTAAATGTCTCATACATTGATACTTGCAGGCATCCACAAGGGCTAATTACAGCTCCAAGGGAAGTATTGAACAAAAAGCCTGCTCCATTTATGGCCTCATTCTCGTCTCAGGGGCCTAATCCAGTTACTCCAGAAATTCTCAAGGTCTGGAACTCATTATTTTCTCTCTTTTTTGGCTAGACTTCATAAACTAAACTACAGTTTGTGGTGTATCCAGCCGGATATTACTGCACCAGGAGTGAATATCGTTGCTGCATACTCTGAAGGAGTAAGCCCTACAGGAGAAGAATTTGATAAACGCACAACTCCCTTTAATACAGAATCCGGGACCTCAATGTCATGCCCTCATGTTTCCGGAGTTGTAGGCTTACTTAAGTCGCTCCACCCTGACTGGAGTCCAGCAGCAATAAAATCTGCAATTATGACAACCGGTAAAGGCCTAAATCCCAAATTTTGTTCTAAAAAATTTATATATATTGTTCAACCTTCACTGATGAGATGTTTTGTAATCACGCTCTAAACTCAGCAAGAACACGAGACAACACGAGGCACCCAATGCTAGATGCAACTTATGAGAAAGCTACACCTTTCGGATATGGTTCTGGACACATGAGACCAAACCGTGCCATGGATCCTGGATTGGTTTACGACTTGGATGTCAACGATTATCTAGATTTCCTGTGTGGCATTGGTTATAACGAAACAATGATTCGTACATTCTCAGACGGGCCTTATGAATGTCCAACGGACTATGAAATCACGAACTTCAACAACCCCTCTATAACAATCCCGAGTCTCGATGGATCACAAACAGTGACAAGAAAACTGAAAAATGTTGGCAAACCGGGGACCTATACTGCTCGTATTCGACAACCACCAGGATTTTCGGTTTCTTTAGAACCAAAATCTCTCAAGTTCGAGAAAATTGGTGAAGAAAAGACTTTTAAGTTGATTATTGAAAAAGAAGAAGAAGGAACTTCTACAGATTATGTGTTTGGAGAGTTGTTATGGTCTGATGGAAAGCATTATGTGAGGAGTCCAATAGTAGTTGCTTCTTCTGGAGGTTCATAAAATCCCATCAGCATCAAGAATTACATTGATTTTATGATTCTTAATCTGACCTAAGTGCTTAATTGTTAAATGCATTTTACTTATTGCACGAACTATGTTTTTACTTTATTTTACAACTGATCAATCGGCTAACTAACGACAAATTTTTTATTTATAAATCAACTGATTTAACCAAATCTAGGTAGAGTAGTAGGCGTCCATTGTTACATATGACATGGCACAAATGAAAGGAAAGATGAGAGTCCTGTCTCTTTCTGCCGGGCTCCACTTTAAGTGAGTATCTAGCTCGTCCCGCTTCTCCCTCGAGAATTTCATAAAGGCTCCTTGGGTTCACCGGAAGAATGATACTCAAAAAACACTTCATCTTCTGAATTTGGTGATCACAATTCTCGAATGAAATCTTTGTCCAGGAGTATCCATCAAGGATGCTAATGCATACCCCGAGTCATCGTTAGTTTGTTACCATTTGCACGTGTAACACACATGCTGTTCTATTCAATTACATTTATTTTTGAAATCCAAAACCTAACAGAATACAACAACGAGGGACAACTCGTCCATCAATGCATAGATTAAAATTTTACTTAGCTCGGAAGATAAGACCCTGTCAAGAAATATATATAAAATAATAAAATCAAAAATAAATTTCCCTCACAAGATACGACGTGTCAAGAAATTGATTTATTTGTATTATAATATTAAAAATTATTTGGTTGCCGAAGTAATTGAAGGTTGAAAATTAAATATTAAAAAAAATAAAAGTTGAAATAACTACTCCAATCCCACTTTTAAACAATCACAACTCCATTATTATCATCTTCAACATTCGTATCTTTGTTCGAAGAAATTTTTGTTTGAATTTTTCCAGTTCTCCTTGTTCGACGGATGTTCTACTGGAGAAAGCATGTCGTACGCTTACCTTTTTAAGTTTATTATCATCGGCGATACTGGTAACTTTTATTAGCTTGCGTATATTGATTTCAATGTCATTCTGATAGCAGATAATTATTGAATTTTATTGAAATTGTATGTATTTTTCGCGTAAATTCTATTGGGCGAGAATTCGTCGTTAATGTAAATCTTATTTGTGATTATTTAGTTTCTGATAATTTCTGTTACTTGATGATATTGAATTTCTGATTAATAAATAGTCTTATTGGAAATTCAAAGCTCCCAGCTAGCTTCATGTGGATTTAATGAAGTTCCTGCTTAAGATTCATAAACGATGATTTTTTCTTCCTGCAATTTTATATTTTGGTTTTAAAAGGCTGCTGGGAGATGATTCAATACATTGTTATACCATACCTTCTTCTGCAGGAGTGGGAAAGTCGTGTCTTCTTCTTCAATTTACTGACAAGCGTTTTCAGCCTGTGCATGACTTAACTATTGGCGTTGAGTTTGGGGCAAGGATGATAACAGTCGATAATAAACCCGTTAAGTTACAAATATGGGACACGGTCGGTGTTCTTTTCATTTTCTACTTGCTCTGATTTGAAAACTTTACAGTTAAATCACTTCTCATGTGGCTCTGGATGGTTGATTACAAGTATTCGTGATTATGTCACTGGACACTGATTTCGATATTGAGAATTATTTAGGGCGACGATTAGATAAATATCAATTTTGCACTTAATCAGTTCTCCAGAAAATATTTTGGGACTCTGACCAACAATCAAGTGTGTTGATCATCTTTAGGCATATAACCATTCTGAAAACTAGTCTTGTAAAGCACTCACTCCTTTCAATGTTGCTTCTGTTTTGATCTCCTACCCACCATTGAGCTGCATGTGATTTAACGTTTTTTTGAAGTTCAAATTATCCAAATTCCCATAAATGTTGGAAGTGTAGATTTATAGTTGTCATGTGGAAAAAGATACCAGACACCATGGAAGATAATTCAAGTTATAATGCCAGCAAGCATGTACTTCTGCCTTCTCTGTCCAAGTAACTCCTTGATATTGAAACTATTCACGTATGATAATTGTCTTTCACATCACTTATTTACAAGAATTTTCATTGATATATAATGATAGTTTATTACTTTAATTAATCTCAAAATATGTGTAGTTTGTATTTCTCTGAGTATTTTGAAGCTTGTTAGCTTGAGGAGGCAATATGAATTCTCAACTGAAGTTACTTGAAATTGTCAGGCCGGTCAGGAATCATTCAGATCCATCACAAGGTCTTACTACAGAGGGGCTGCTGGTGCACTTTTAGTCTATGATATAACAAGGTGGCACTTGAATAACGCTATGCTAGGTTTCACAGATAATAGAATTTGATGGTTTTTGTAGCTCAATCTGCAAGTAATTTGCTTTTCATACCTTGCTGCCCGAAAGTAGTGAGAGCAGTTCTCGTGCAGCCATTTCAACCCCCGAAATATCGTCTCCTAAAATAATCAATCATGTTGCTGAAAATTGGTAACTCGCAGGAAGAAGTTTTGTTTTATGCTGGCACATATAGCATTTGAACATCTAGAATCGTAGTGGCTTTTCTCCTTTTTTTAGGTCTCGTTGAATTAAATCTTACGCCGAGTGTAATGACTATCACTATGGGGGCGTTTGATGGATATTATTGAGAAAATAATGTATTTTAAATAGTGATAGGATGAGAAATATGTGGTTAAAAAGTAAGGAAAAAGTTATCGATGTGATGTAAAATATTATTTTATTGAAAAATGTGCAATTATAAATTAGTTTGAAAGAATGTGTGTCAAACATGGGCTATATTACAATTTCATTATGTTTTGGAATCAGACAAACTATGGCTTTATGCACTCTGTATCATGTGTACATAAGGGCAGTCATGCATGATTGAAAATGTTAAGCAGTTCAAGGTTAAGAATTCCACTGTATGGTTCAAACAAATTAATTAACGTGAAAAATGTAAACAAAAAGTATGAACTTCTGTATATCTGTTTTCCGGATGTTGCATGATTTCAGCTCATTTGCCGTCATGGCTATGAACTGCTAGTTCAAAATGTGAGTAAGATAGCATAGGAGGATTAGCCAAATAATTCTAATAATTGATTGGTTTTCTATCATGTGTCAGGAGGGAAACCTTTAGTCATTTGGCTAGCTGGCTAGAAGATGCAAGGCAGCATGCAGTCCCAAATATGACAATCATGCTGATAGGCAACAAATGTGATCTTGCACAGAGAAGGGCCGTCAGCATGGAAGAAGGAGAGCAGTTTGCAAAAGAACATGGACTGGTTTTCATGGAAGCATCTGCTAAAACTGCTAAGAATGTTGATGAGGTGGTGAAGCAGTTAGATTTTTAACTTTCCCCTCTATTTGCTTTTCACCTTTCCTGTTCCATTAACAAAAGATTATGTGCAGGCTTTTGTAAAAACGGCTGCAACAATATACAAAAATGTGCAGGACGGAGTTCTCGAGTTGAATGGGGTTAGCCAGTTCATTCCCTCTCGATTGCTCTTTCATGCTTGAAATGCTCCTTCCACTTTAGATCTCATTTATATAAATACGTTACTTTGACCATATATATAAAATTCAATTCAACAACGTATTTCGTTTTTTTGTTTCCAATTTTGTCTGCTGTTATTTGCAGCAGAATGGAATCCAAGTTGGTCATGGTCCAATCCCAGGCTCGTCTGGTAGCGGGAATATTTCTTCACAAGGTGGAGGTTGCTGCAATTGATATTTGTTGGCAAGAATTGATGAAGATTCTTTTCCTATCGTCCAACATTTCATGTTCATTCTACAAATTTCGCATTGCAACATTACGTGTGTGGTGTCATTACGTCTTTCTGCATTTCCCATCTATTTTACTATAGATTAGACAATAGATTAAGATACCTTTGTCGCTGGTTGTACAAAGAAAGGTAAGTTTGACTAAAATGCATACGTTATGCCAAGTTGGGCACATCAGGAAAATGAAATTGTATTGGATCTACATATTCTTGGATGACGCTAATGAACATCAAACTATGTTGCCAACCAATAATCATCGAATATGCTGTCTCTTTACCGGTCGTCGTGATTTTGTTTCCTTCGTAAAATGATCATTATATGAAATTTATGTTCTCAGATAAGGTTGTTTAACATAGCATTTGTGTCCAAGTCTAAAATCTATGTAGTTTCAAAAATTTGAACGTGGTGGTTGTTTATGAAGGCTATTAATAATAACATTGTCATTTTCGTCTAAAAAAGGAAAAACGATTTGTTGGTTGCCCAAATTTGGATGGCCAAACTTGGTAAACAAAGTGTGTGGCAAAAGTCCAATCATATTTCAAGGAAGAACATAACAGAAAATTGGCATTTTTTATTGCAGTTAAAATGAAAGAAGCGTAAAAATAGGATTCCAAACCAAATCCAATGTGGATGTATATTTTACACACTAATACTATACCCACAGAACTAGAGAGATAAAAGGAGAAATATGCTTGGGTAAAGGCGTCTAGTGCCTGTTCATTGCTTTAAATCACTTATTGTGTGACCCAAAATCCAGGAAAGTTAAAGCCAAAAAGGAGACACAAAAACGGGTAATTTGTTTGAAATTATTTTATGCATTCATTCATGTTAATGTTTATGTTGGGTTCGAATTGTTCGTTTGAGCTATTCGGGCCATGATACTAGAAGCACGAAACCCATTAACAAATTATCTGTTTTCCATTTGAAGTTTTTGGTCATTATTTGTTCAGCAATGGAAAGGGAAAACAGAAAAAGAGCGAGAGATGAAGAAGAGAAGAAAGAAAGTTGTCAAGGGAAGAAACCCGAATTTGATTACGACAAAGAAGAGAAGGGCTATGAATTCTGTGATGAGATTGGAGTTTTTGATTTCCCTTGGCTCAAAGACGGTGTGAAAATCTTTCAAGGAGATGAAAATTTTGAATTGGAAGATATATTTGCACTTTCTTGTTCATATTTTGATGAATTTCCCACCACTTCAACACCAGATTTCGATCAATTTTGTGTGCAGAATTTGTATGATCAAAATTTTATTGATGAGAAAAAGTTTGATGATGATTTGTGGTCATTCAAAGTTGGTGATCTTGATCCTGTGGATTGCTTTTGGAACTCTGTGATTGATCAGCCTCTTGATGTTGGGTTGAACAAAGTTTAGAGATTATCTTTAAAAAAGAATGCATGTATTTATGTTGCTTAATTTTGTAGTTTCTAAACTTTTGTCCCTTCGAACTGGCCACGGGTAACGACCTCTTTTCAAGACCAGAATTTTATATTTTTCCCTGCTATGTACTATGGATTTTATGGTATTAAATGAAAGATAGATTTTGAATTTTTTTTTTTCCTCCAACTATCGTTGTATTAGTTTATGTCAATTGAGTTTGGCTTCATAGATTAGCATCGCATAGTTCAAGGACAATTTAAAGACGACTAGTCAAATTTCATGTTTAGATTTTCTATCTGGAGTGAAAATTTGTGAAATCATTATAAATATTAATGACTAATAGAGTAAGAAAGTTACTTTAATGATCAACTTGAAATTTCTTACAATTTTCACTAACAATTCGTGAAATTAACTTTAAAGTATAGTAAGGCTCCCAGTGGGATTAATTTTAGAGCCCAACTTCTTATTCTCAAAAGTTGTTTTTGATTTTAAAAATTCAATTCAACCTGTTTTAAATTATTCTGATGATTCGAGCCTGGAGAATTCGCGAATCACAAGACAACTCACTGAAGGTTCCCATTTAAATCAGTTTCTTGGAATCCATTTAAGTCTACTTTTTGGTTATATTTCATTCAACTTATCAAATATTCCGTTTAATAATGTAGCTGCATTTGCTAGAATCATTGAGTACTAATGATGGCAACAAGCAGGCTGTGGGTGGGAAATTGATAAGACAGGTGACTGATACGGGGCATGAAGCAGAAGCTTGGACCGACAGGGAAAATTCAAAGAAAAATGAATTAATTGGGGGAAATGGAAGTGATATTGGAGCACAAATTGATCCCAAGAAAGAAAATAAATCACAGAATTCCGAGCACATATTGGGAAATTCCTCTGGAGGAAAGGTATAATTATATTAGTTATTTTCTTCTCAATTAGTTCTGCTGTCACTTCAATACCTACCGTTCCAAATTCTTATGTCCTTCATTTTAAGGTTTGGGACATACAATTAATCCTAAGGTCCCGGATAATACATTGCAATGTGACATGTTTTGGGTTGTCACTGGTCAGGCTTCAAAAATATGCTTTAAGCTAATGAATACATTTTCACTTATGTGTTGTGGAGAAAGGGATAGAAAAAGAGAAGGAAAGAGGGGGCGGTTAAAAGTGGAGTTCTTATTTCTTATATCTGTATTTTGCAATACATGTAATTATTGAAATGGTTGGTATATAAATGTAGTTTTTGTTATTGCCTTGCTTTCTGTAGGTTGGCTTCGTAGATTTCAGCTCTTATAGTTTGTTTGAGATGTGAAGTAGACTTTAGCCGTCATCTAAAGTTTCGGTTCTCTTTCTTTTATGGGGTTCCTGTTAGGAAACAAAACACGAGCAACATTCTTCCCGAAGATCTACCGAAGATGGTAGCAGAGAACGAGGGAAGACTATGACTGAGAAAGAGAACAAACCAACAGTTTTGCTGGATGCACTTGTTCGTCATCTTAAGGATCAGCTTATTAGAGAAAAGGTTTATCTTGTTGTGCTCTAATTGCATTGCCTACGAGAAGTTAGAAGCAATGGAGCAAACTTTGGCGAAAGGCAAGCAAATACAAGATGATTATGCTGCTGTGGTGAAGAAGCTACGTGCAATGCTTCATTTGACAGAAGTGCAACTCCGAGCTCACAAGAATCAGACCTTGTTTTTGATGCATATAACTGCCAAAACACTTCCTAAAGGACTTCATTGTCTTCCTTTGCGCCTATCAACAGAGTTGTTCATGTCGAATTCTTCTGAACGGCATTTTCCGAATGAAGAAAAATTAGTAGATTCCAAGCTATACCATTATGCCCTATTTTCTGATAACATATTGGCAGCGGCAGTTGTCGTGAACTCAACCATAACTCATGCAAAGGTAAAAGGATTAATTTCTTATGAAAATTTCACTTTTTAGTTTTCAGTTGATTCCTTTGAAGGTTGAAGAAACATGTAGATCTTGTGTTCATTCTGTTTTACTTCAGGTTTAATGTTTCAAAATTTTGATGTTAAATTTTTGTGTGATCCCAAGCAGGATCCTGCAAACCACGTGTTCCACATCGTCACTGACAGGCTCAACTACGCTGCAATGAAGATGTGGTTTTTGGCAAATCCACCTTGCAAAGCTACAATACAGGTTCAGAATGTTGAGGAATTTACATGGTTGAATTCGAGTTACAGTCTGGTTCTTAAACAGTTGGGGTTCTTCGTGTTGGAAAAAACTGGGAATCAAGTGTTGCTGATAGGCTGACTTTGGCACTAATTTTGAGCGGGACCCGCTTGGCTATTTTGGAAAATGAAAGTTGATTTGTATTCTCCTCCGTGAGTACATCGAAATCATATATTTACTTGCCAAAAATGATGCTCGGGTGAATAAGAAATTGAAGCTCAAAGTATGCCATGTGAAAGGAGTTTATATTGGTAGGAAAGCAAAAGTTAAGTTTTGTCCCACATAGGAAATTGATGAAAGTTAAAACCATTTTATAAAGGATTGTACTTTAGAATGGTATAATTATGTGTAGTATAGAGGCTCTCTCCA
>CAIGRQ010257524.1:0-10326 GCA_903798375.1 Fraxinus sp. D2006-0159 | reverse complement strand
GGATTTATCTTATGTGAGTTGTAGTAGAATGGAGACGTTTCCATGGTTCACTTGCTTTGAAATATGTCAGTAGCTGAAATGTTAATGAAAAAAGAAATGTGTAAACTTGAAACTAATATATAGCGTTAATTTCATAGAAAAATATTAATTCTATGCTTAATCGTGTGCCATCTTGGCAGAACAAGTCAAGCCAAGACTGAGTAATCATGTAGGGGAAAATTTTTACGAACATAAACTATTTTAACAAGAAAGAGAGAGAAAGAATAAATGACATATATTTAATAGACTATTAGAGGTGGTACTATCTTCTGCCGATTAAAAGTAAATAAAGGGAGAGGAATTCCTGAACAGCTGCTAACCTCAGGGTTTCTGGAAACTCAATATGTGTTTCCATCAAAATTACCCATTGCTATTTCATAAGCTGCTGATCTCCCGTATTTGGTCGAGAAGAATATACCATAATTGGCATTGACAATAGCTTCTTCGTTGAAGAGGTCTATTACCGCATCAAAAATGTGGACATTTCCAAAATGCAATGCAGGATTTCTGTGTACCAACATCTTGCCCGAAATTTGACCACTCTGACTGCATATATGACAAGAAATTATAATAAAGATATTTCGTAATTTTGCTTTTTTAATTGAAAGAGATTAATTTGGGCATTTACAAATCAAACAAGTAGTCATCAACACGAATATGCAGAGGACTGTGGAAGTCTAACTTTGCATATCAACGTTGGAAAAGGTAGCAGTCACAAAAGGAAGTCATGATAGTCATAGAACCTACAATTCAGTCGCTCAAATGAATTAATTTGGTTGATGAAAAATAGAACAAATTCAAATAGATAACAAACAGGCTAAGTACATTAGTTAAACTTACTAATTTGTGGATGCTTCAGCAGTATCAGAACTTATGTTTAGCGATGACAATGTTTTTTGCACAGGAAGATAGCAAGCTGTTTTCTTTATCTCTAGAGATTAGAGGTAGAGATTGTGAAAGGCGAAAACTGAAGATGAAGAACCAGATATTTACATAGGTCGGTTTAGCAGGCAATCAATAGTCAACAATTGTGCCTTTGAATAAAACATTGACACGATATGAAGACAAGACTGTTGATGAGTAAAACAAGCACTTGCAACAATATGCCAATCGAAAATTACAAAGCTAAATTAGGGAGCTAGAAAAAGCTATTTTCATAATATCATAGACTGATTATAAGAACTAACAAAAGCTGATGAGTGAGATACCTAACAGTAACTACCTGTAGTAAATTAAACATTTGTCCAACCAGGAATGTTGGGTCTGTCTCAATTTTTATTATTGAAGCTCTTATCTGAATTTTTCCTGGCTGAAGCTGCACTAATTGAGTATTAAAAATGTTAGAAGAGCGAGAAAGTAAACTTACAGCTCACCACAAAGAACCGAAGTCACTTTATAATAAACAATACCAAACCTTATTCAAATAGTTTATTGAACATATTATTTACATTGATGGCAACTCCAAATAGTTCGGAGTGACTGAAAGTATATCTCCAAACATTTGGAGTGTATAACAAACAAAGGAAAAATTTCATAAAACTTCCAGTAAAAAAAAAATTATTTATTGGACATGTCCTTTAGTGACCCAAGAAACAAATTGGGCGAAAAAACATCACATTCTTTTTTGTGCAAATAATTTATTGAATATCTTCGTTTCATACATGTAAACAAATTGGGCGAAAAAACATCACATTTTTTTTTGTGCAAATAATTTATTGAATATCTTCGTTTCATACATGGCAACTCCAAATAGTTTGGAGGTATGTTCAAAACATTCGGAGCGGATGATGCTTATGGCAGAAATTCTTATTATTCAATACAGGGCGGTTCCAATTATAGTATTGAGATTTTCAAACAATTTTAAATATGACGTATAAAAATAGTAAAAAGTCGAAATGATACCAATAATTAATATGAAATATGTACAAGTACCTTGAGATGTTGTGAAATTAAGATTACTGAGAATGTAGAAAATATTCATTAATGGTTCCAATTATAGTATTGAGATTTTCAAACAAGTTTAAATATGACGTATAAAAATAGTAAGAAGTCGAAATGATACCGATAATTAATATGAAATATGTACAAGTACCTTGAGATGTTGTGAAATTAAGATTACTGAGAATGTAGAAAATATTCATTAAAACAAAGGTCGACTGTCAGCTTTCGTCTGTAGATATTCATCTTGTCTGCTGAAACTGCTTCTATTGGACATTGGAAAATAAAACATTCTATGAACTTGAGTATAAACATTGGACAGTTGGGCCTATTGGAAAAAAAAATCAAGATAGACAAAAGTAGCATATATGAATATAAATTAAATTGAAAAAAGATAGAAGCACGAAGCTAAATAGTATCTCTGTTTACCCATGAAAAAAAATAGAAGCACGAAGTTAAATAGTATTTATGTTTACCCATTATTTGCACAAGATAAATAAGGTATGCTCTCAAATGACATCAGTCTGTCTTTGTATTTTCTGAGATCTGGTCTGCTTGATGAAAATGCTGGAGAGCGTAGTAATGTATGGATGCAATTAAATGCTATGGATGCATGTGTTTTTATTTCATCTTCTGTATGTGCATGGTTGCTGCAATCATACACTTGGAATGTCCATGTAGAGAAATCAACAAGAAAAAGATACCAACTGTTTTCTGGATATGAACTTGGAATTAAAAGGTAGTTGCAATGCATCCATGGACGACCGGCATTTGGGAGGTTGCCAGTTATGTATCTTTCCAAACGAGAGGTGTCTACATCACTTATGTTTCTTTGTTGTTCACTGACCATTCGCATGTGATGAGTGACACAATCTCTGTGAAATTCGAAGTCCATTATTGCATATTCTTTAGACAGGAAGGTACAACCATTATTAATCAACTGTCTAAGCATGCGTAATTCCAAGTCGATATGCTGATATAAGAGATAAGAATAAATTAGATATATTGAATGGATAAAGCAAAACATGAATATGAATAAAATATGGTGTACAAACCGCAATATTGATATCTGTTGTTGAGTCCATTAAATGTTTCAAAACATCTCTTCCGTATGAATTGTTGTTACCAACTTCCCAATATGTACTGGCCAATATAAATAAACTTATTAGGAAATTAATGATATGGAAAGTACAATATTATAATTAGAATGATAGAGTCTGAATGTGTTACCCAGATGGATGTTTTAGTATCCAATCTCTGATAATGCGGTATTTCTCCATATCGTAAGCTTCTAAAGGATAACTTGGAGCTTGTATATTTTTGGCCTTACCCCTTTTTCTCTGGTATGAAACTTGGGGTACATTTTGAACATGTTGAAGCTGTTGAGAAGTCGAGGTATGTTGTGGATGAGATGTACCAGGCATGTTTTCACGACGAGGAATTTCTTCGCAAATGGAAGATATAGCAGATTGAAGATTTGATTGCAAATTAGACATTTTATTGAGTATATCGGTATTCCCTTCTGTCATACAAGATTTCAACACAGCGGAACTGGTATCTATGCATTGGTGCATGTCAGATTGTATGAGTTGGTAAAATTCTTGTTGTGAATGTTGTTGTTGGTTAAAGGAATGTTGATGATAGTCTTCTTCCCACCTTTGGTGGCGTTCAAATAACTCCTTTTGATTTGCGAGAAGGGCTTGATAATGAGCTTCTTGTTTCATGCTTAAATCTAATATTATATCTTCTTTACATTTATTTATCAGCTGCTCCATTTCTTCTCTAGTTACATAGTTAGCATCGATTGGAGCAAAGCTTGGACCAGCTTCATCTGAAGCATGTGTTGTTGGAACACTATGACTTATTGGGAAGTCAGTAGTTTCAGTATGAACTGGTGGAATATTGGGATCAATTGGGGAAGAGCGAGTGGCATTGGTGGTTTCTGGAATTGCTTGTATTAAATTGTTTATTTCTCCAGCGACAATACGGTCTAATATGTTGTGAGGGTTATCTTGAGGCAACGAAAGAGTTCTGTACCAGAGTTGTCTAGTCTCTTTTCTTGTAGGTTGCAAGAATGGGAAAACTTGGATCTGTAATTATAATCATAATAAAATAAAGAAATGATGTGTGTTAAGTTTTGTGATTAGAAATATATAATTGAACATGAGATGCAGGATAAAAAAGAAATATAATTACCTCTTGCGTAGTTAAAAATTGTTCAACTGTTTGGCCTGACAATATTTTATCTGGTTTCCATTTATGCATTCTTGGGGCCTTTTCTGTTTTATGTGTACGATGTCCAAACTTTCGGCCGACTTGTGGAAACGCTTCATATATCCAATACTGGTAAATTAGCAAATAAAGATCAGATGTCTAATATCTATTTGTATAAAAAAACAAAATAAGATAAATAAAAGAATGAAAAAAAGTAAAAAAATATAAAAGTACCTGGAACGCGAGTGGATATCCATTCACTGTATATTTACATTCAGATTGATTAGTTTCTTGCATTCTTTGTATTCGTTCCAAGTGTGAATGTTGCAAGGAGTTCAACAAAGTATAATATGCTTTTCGGCCCCATGGATACTGAAGGAAATCTTCAAGATTTTCTACCATGTCTAGGGTTCTATAGTCAATGTCCCTCGAAGTCGGTTTTAAAATACATTCCACTAACATGACAATGCCAAGTTTGAATCTATCCTGCGAATCTTCACATGAATTAAATGTTTCATAAAGCATGCGCATACTGATTTTTTTTCTACCATCAAAATACTCGTTTCGCAATCTATCATTGTTCGCGCTTAGAGGTTCAGTAATGTCATGGCAAGGTAAGCCTGTAATTAAACAAAACTCTTGCATACCAAAACGGGCTACATAATCATCCAATTTTACCCAGATTTCATTATTTTTCCCTGAATTGACCAATCTCATAATAAATCCATGAACCAATTTACTACTAAACTGTTTATCTTCTTCTCCTCTATGAATAAACCCGTATAAAAATGCATAGAAATTAGAGGACACTATATATAATTGGTCATCATCAGTGAGATGTTCTATGAAAGCTCTAATGTATTGATGATTTGGGAATTGGGTAATTGTAGCCGAGAACCAGTGTTCTGGAGGTATTATATATGCTAGAGACATCTGTAGAAATGAGCAAAAGAAAAAAAAAACGTAATAAGTAGGTCAATAGTGTAATGTTTCTGTGCATTGAGGCAACATATGTAAAAGCAAAAAATTAGGTGGAATACACACGTGAAAGAGGTAGTTATTTGTGAAATTTGTAATGAAATGAAAGAAAGGTAAAAATGATAAAGTGCATTTAGTTATACCAAAAGTTTTTACTTTAATTCAGTAGTGATGAGGAACAAAGTGCAGGGAGTGATTTTATGAATTATAGAAAAGTAGAGACATCCCTTTTAATCGACAATAAAATTACGAATAAAAATAGGAATCTTGACTAAACTATACAAGAGGTAAATGACAAAGGGAGGAAAATGTCCAATTTGTGCGTATATAGAAGATGAACGAGATAAAAACTTACCTTTGTTAAAATGGCGCTGATGAACAGGAAGTGGTTTAGTGAAGAATAGGGTTTTACAATCAAGATTTAAGAACAGGGGATTCAGATGCGTGTGTGCGTTGGAAATACATAAATATATATTATATTCTTATTATAATAAAATTTAAAAAAATATATATATATATATAATATAATTTAATATATATATATAATATAATATATATTATATAGTATAATTGAATTGAATATATAACAAATTTAGAGTATAAGTATTTTGGAAAATAGTAACTGTTAAGTAAAAGTGGAATAATAATAATAATTAATAGTATATAATTTAAGTATTTTATTTTATTTATTTATATATTTATATTTATATTTATAATTATAATTTATTTATAATTATATTATAAAAGAGAAGAAAATATAGGTTGAATAAGGTTCGTAATATACGGAGCATTGCGGGTAATGCTCCGAATGATGCGGAGTTTAGACTCTGCATGAGCTTCGAAGTAATGCGTACTTGATGCGGAGATGAGCATTAGAATTCTGCAGAGCACTAACTCCGCATCATACGAAGCTGAGTCCGCAAAATGCGGAGTTTATGCTAAGTGAGAAGGTGAATGCGATCTCCGCATTATGCGGAGTAATACGCAGGATAGTCCGCATAGTGCGGAGCTTGAGTTATTTTGGCCTTTTGTTTTTAAAATGGCAAACTGACTATATAAATAAGTGGGAATAAATATTTACTATTTCTCTGACAACATCTTACGATGTCCAAATGTCCATTTCAAGAATCCATGATATGAAAGTTGGATATATTTTTTTTTTGAGTGTTCTTGTTCTTCATGGACAGTTTTCTATTCCAATGGTTCTTAACCAGTTCCAGGTCTAGCTTTGCAGTAAATTTCACGTCTTCTTAATAGCATCATTATATTAGTAAAATTTAAAAGAAATTATTATGGAAGAGAGTAAGCTTGTATTTGTTACAGTAAGGGGCGCAGTTTTGTCTCAGGTGAAGCTAGAACCCCTGGTTGGATCTATTGTATTGTTGCTCTATTTGAAGCTGGAATCTTGGGCAAATATGGAACTAAAGGTTGGAAAATAGGTCGTTGGGGCGAAGGTGGGATTCCAGTTTGAAAAATAAACCGCACTCTAGTTATATTATAGATATGCCTAAAAGGTAAAAGAAGAAATATAAATCCAACGGATCACTGTACACTACTGTCATATTTATATAACTGGGAAAAAACTTGTTTCAAATTATATGTTTACAGAATTTTGTACATTGCAAAATGTTTTTTTGCTTAGCGTAGTTTTCATCTAATGGGAAAATTTGATATTTGCCTGATATTTGCCTTTTCCACATACTGCACATAACTAACCAGAAGCTTCATCATCTGGATCCTCAATGAGAGGCTCTATGCTAGACCTTCGATGCTTTCTTGAGTTATCCTTTTTGTCCTTTGCACTTTCTTTTGCTTCATTTTCATCACCATAGTTTGGCTCTTCAATGATTGGTCCCCTAGATGTATTGGGGTGCAGGAATTGATGTTCAACAAATCCAGGAGCATGTGAATTCATAAATAGACTACCAGCAGAACTAAATAAGCTTGACTTAAACATGTTACGAAATGCAATTGTGAAGAAGGGGTTATCAAATGTGGCTCTTCTGCTGAAAAAGCTTGACATTAAGCTTCTTTGATCTTCAAAACCACCAAAATTACCAAAACGTTTACAAAAACTAAAGAAACGATCCCTGCTTCCTTCCATTTTCCAGTCGCCAAATGCCTGAAAATTAACACAGTAATTTATAAATATCAAAGAACAACTCTAGGAAAATTTGTCAGCCAATTAGGAATATTATGACACCAATTGTATTACAACATACATTTTTTGAATTTATTTGTATCAAAATCGTTGCAAACTTACACACATCCTATGCATATGTCGAACTGTACCCATTAAAGAATATAAAAGGATAATTATTGGAACTAAACAAAAAAAGGTCGTGAGGCATCATTATAAGGCCNATCTAGGAAATGTTTGCCTACAAAATGGAGCACATAGTAGCATAGCATCCCGAGTTCAGTTTACTAACATCAAGCGGCTAAAAAAAATGTATAATTTAAGTGCCTGTTCCATCATTTTGTTTCTTGCCAAGTGCATTACTAACACCACTGGACAAATTTTAAGATTTTAAAATATGAATATTTCAACAATATGGCTAATATGTACTTTTATTTCCACAATGTTGAAACATCATATTCCTCAATCTTCGAGGATAATCAACAGATGAATGATAATAAAAAAACAAGCTACAGCCAGACAAAAAGAGAAATAAGGAATGTCAGAAAGAAATGAATAAGTTAATGATATTCCTTCAATGCCCAAAAAGAAAACAAAGGAAGCATTTAAACTAATTCGCCCTATCCAACCAAATATGCATATTTGTCTCACACTTGTGTTGCAAGGTTAAGTTTTAAATTTGTCTAGAGTTTTAGCTTCTTATAGAGCCAGGAAAAAATTTATTGAGTGAGCAGCTCTAGCTTCATTTGAGGCAAAAGCACAACTGTTATTCCAGACAATACAATTCTCCTGATTTCTATCTTATTTTAAAATATAAGCTTACGAGGGTGTCTCACTTTTGTTTTAAATCTCATTTGTATACAAAAATATAAATTGTCTTAGTGCTTATTTTAATCTATATCTATGAACTTACAAAGAAGATTAAAAAATATTTATTTGACAGATTTTTTAAAAATTAGCATAAGGCAAAGTGCACAACTTGCTATAACATAAAAGAAAAGTATACAATTATTAAAAGTGTTAGCTAGCTATAGTCTTATTGAAAATAAAATATAACTTTTATTTAATTTAAATCTAAAAAGGAGCTCTTCATTGTATGGGTTCTTTTCAGGGAAGAAAAATTTCATGTTCTAGTTGAGTAACTAAATGTATTGATGACAAATAAAAAAAATTGGATGATGAACTTATACAATACATAAAATGAAAATGCAATGATGTTGTAACAAATGATGATCGTGTTTTAACATAAGAGGCTAATTTGCACAATGGCGCCATCATTATGTTTTTATAACTATCTCATTAGTTAGGTATCAAAAGGGAAAAATGTTGAAATTATCAGAAACACTAAGATGCTCGAACATGAAAAAAATACTCATCGAAACAAAGGTCAATTGTAAGCTTCCGTCTGTATATATTCATCTTATCTGGTGAAACTCTTTTCAACGGATATTGTGAAACAAAGCATTCTATAAATTTGAGTATAAAGAGTGGGCAGTTGGGCCTACATGGAAAAACTTGATGTCAGATGAAAGTATTATGCCATCTTTTGGTTCTTGTGTTTTCTGAGATCTTGTCTGGATAAAAATGTTGAAGAACACAATAACAGATAAAGATAATTAAATACTACTCTTGCTTGTGCTGTTATTTCATCTTGTGTATGGACATGGTCACTGCAATCATAAACCTGAAATTTCCACTCACGAAAATTGACAACAAAAAGATAGCAACTGGTATCTGGATATGAACTTGGAATCAACAAGTAGTTGCATTGTAACCATGGAGAACCATTAATTGGGAGGTCGCCATTTAGGTATCTTTCTAAATTAGAGCTGTCTATATTTCCGCCGGTCTTTTTTCGATTCTCGTCAACTGATCGCAGGTGATAAAGAACACATTCATGCTGAAAATTGAAGTCCATAATGGCATATTCTTTAGACAGGTAAGTGCAACCATTATTAATCAAGCGCCTAAGTAATTGTAATTCCAAATCAATGTGCTGATACAATTAACAAGCGTATGTTAGATATATTGAATATGGGAAAAAGCTTATGAATATGAATAAATATAATTGGACTAACCGCAATATCGATATCTCTTGTTGTATCCAATAAATTTTCCAATGTATCCTTTGTATATGTATTGCTGCCTGCTTGCCAATGTGCGCTATAGAATATAAAAAATTTGGTTAGGAAATAGATGATTGAATTTATAATAGTTTAGTTAGTGTGACAAAGTTTAGGTTTGTTACCCGCGTGGATTTTCTGCTATCCAATTTTTGATTATGTTATATCTCTCCATGAGGTAATCTTCAAGAAGATAAGTTGAGAACTGTACAGTTGCTGTTTTAAGTTTTTTTTTTTGAGGTGAAAGTTGTGCTGAATGTTGAATATGTTGAAGTTGTTGAGCTGTTGAAGTTTGGTGTGGTTCTGTAGTATCAGTTAGGCTGTTATGAGGAGGAATGTCATGGTGGGGAGGCTCAGACAATTTTTGGAGCATGTAGGTATTCTCTTCCTTAATATAAGATTTTAGCGAAGCAAAACCAGAATCTACGTAATCTTGCATGCTAGGTAAAATGGTTTGGTAGTATTCTTTGTGTGATTGTTGCTGCTCTTCAGAGAAATGTTGGAAATGATCTTGTTGTAGCTTTTGATGTTGTTCAAAGAGCTGTTTTTTTTTTGCTTGGACAGCTGCATAACGGATTTCTTGTTGTCTATTTATATCCAGCACTATATCTTCTTTATGTTTGTTCATCAATTCTTCTATTTCCTCTCTAGTTACATAGGATATTGCAGTATGTGTGGTTGGACCAGGTCGAACTGAAGCATGTGTGATTGGAACATTATAATCAATTGGGAGATTATAAATGTTATCTTTAGCTTGTAGAATTTCTTGTGTCCGATTGTTTATTTCTCCATTCACAATACGGTCTAACACATTATGGGAATTATCTTGGGGCAATGAAAGAGTCATGTACCATGCTGCTTCCAGCTCAGCTTCGGTAGGTTCCAAAAATGGAA
>CAIGRQ010257498.1:0-14099 GCA_903798375.1 Fraxinus sp. D2006-0159 | reverse complement strand
GCGAGGCGTTTTCATCCTGCTTCGCACCTAGGCGCGCTTTTTAGAACAGAGGCTGCGCACTAGCGGGGGCCGTCGACAACGGAGATTTTTTTTTTTTAAACTGAACTAAAATCATGGAAGACCACCGAAGAATTTTCAAATTTAACAAAACTGATTTTGAAATCTCTAAATTTGAAAACAATGAAATATTGCAATCAAATTAGAATTTCGATTCTCAATGATTCAACATGAATAGCCTCTGATACCACTTGTGGGGAAAACCATTACCGTCACAATGATCTTTCATGTTGGATCACCAAGAATTTGTAAATCAAAGCGAAAGCGTACCTAAATCAAACTGGTTAATGCAATGAATGAATTCTGCGATTTTAATCTTCCAAATTAACACGTTGTTCCTTTATTCCTCTCTGATAGTGGGAATCAGAACATAATGAACATTTTCCCCATTACAATTGTCTTTTTGCTAGCCATATTGAGAATATACATCGAGTTTGAATTTCCCTTTGCATAAAACATATTGATCTTCCTATGGACGATATTTTACGAGGTGATTAGTTGATTGTTATTATTAATAAGACATTTATCCCAACATTGAGGAAGATATTAAAGAGCTGAAAAGAAAACAAAGAATATAAGACAAAGACCCAAAAGTTCAATATGTAAGTAGAAATTAATTGTGAAATGCATTAATGAAATATAGACGCTTTAAATGTCGAATTGATGTCCTAATAGAACAATTCACTGTTAATATAGTGAATGAATCTAAAGGATGCTAAAGCATGTTCCAAAAATCTATTCCAAAGACAGAAATTTTCAAAACAAAATTGAACAAATAATCAAGATGATTGTATTGGAAAACGACACTTTTGAAGAGATAATAAGACAGCTAATTGAATAATTCCAGCCGAGGTTCATTTCCCTGCAATTTGTGAAATAAAGATATCTAGATAAAGTTGTATTTTCAAGGAAATAAATGAAATTGAAAAGAAATATTTGTTAAAAAATTTTGTAGCACTTCGTATTATTGGTGATAACGAGGATTTGAACCAACATCCATCAAAGAATTATAGAAATTATTGACCAAAAACTCTAAAGGTGAAATTATATCAATGGGTAAAGAAAAGTGTTCAAGACCTATAGTTCGAACACTTTAAATATAATTCCTGTAGGATGCAAATTATTTCCATGTGATGGAACGTTACACTTCAATGTTTAAATAATTTACATGTTTTAGAATGGCTCGACATACGCCGTATGAATTTTGTAACCACCTACCTATCTATATGATAGTGACATAACATGCAAATCCCTGAAGGATTTAAACTGCCAGAAGCAATGATTCATTCTACAAAGCTAAGTGTTCAATCAAACTACAAACTTCATTATACATATTTAAACAATTCAGATGCATGTGGTATAATCACCTTAACTAATATTTGTTAAAGGCATTATAAAAACAATGATATTTGCTCATTTTTGAAATCATAAATAAAACAAATATTAGATTTGTAACCGTGACAATTATGTTGATGATTTAAATCTTATTTGAACCCCTAAAGAGTTCGATAAAATTGTAGATTATTTGAAAAATGAATTTGAATTGAAAAATTTGGAAAAAAAAAATCAAATTTTGTCTTGGGTTGCAAATCGAACATTTTCAAGAACGATTATTTGTTCATCAATCTTTATATTATAAAAAGTCTTAAAACGCTTTTTATATGTATAAATCAATTATTACCTTTGATTGTTTGATCATTTGGTTTGAAAAAGATCCGTTTCATCCACTTGAAGATGAAGAAAAATATTCTTGGTCGTGAAGTACCACATCTTAGTGCAATTGGAGCATTAACATATCTTACAAATTGTAGTCGGCCCGAATAACTTTTCATAAATCTCCTTCAAGATATAGCTCTACACTAACTTGAAGACATTATAATAATGTTAAACCCATTTTTCATTACCTAAGATGTACCATTAATTGGAGATTACTATATTCTCAAAAATTGAGACAATGGGATATGTAGATGTGTGTTATCTCTTTGATCCGTGTAAAGCTGAATCACAAATATGATATGTATTTACACGTGGTGGAACAACAATATATTGAAGATCCATTAAGTAAACCTTGATAACATTTTCAAATCATTCTAAAAATATTATACAATCCATGAAGCAAGTCGAGAATATGTATGGTTGAACGATCCATCATATCTTGTACCACGCAGATTAACTTCAATAAAAAAATAATCCAACAATATTATATGAAGACAATACAGCTTGTATTTTATAACTCAAATGATGCTATATATCAAAGGGGACAAGACAAAATATATTTCTCAAAAATTCTTTTACATACATGAGGTTCAAAAGAATTACGACATTGATATTCAACAAATTCGCTCGCTAGACAATGTTGTTGACTAATTCGCAAAAGTACCACTGACATTTAAACTCAAGAAATTGGCACATGATATTAGAATGCGGTAACTTATAGATTTTCAATGATTAGTACACGATATCTCATTAATTCTATTATTTTTTAAATCAAAGCAAAACCAAAGAAAAACATTCTTCTTGATTTTAACAAGGGAACTTGGTCCATTATTTCAATGGCAAAACCCTTGCAGGCATCATTTGTTAAATTTTTCATGAAACTTAAACTTTATAAAATATTATGAATTATCAAGATCTCCATGCTAAATTACCAAGAAAAATTAATTAATGCGAAACATACCTTGATCCATTGATTTGTATCTTGAATAATGAATCTTGAATCTTGAATNAATGGCAAAACCCTTGCAGGCATCATTTGTTAAATTTTTCATGAAACTTAAACTTTATAAAATATTATGAATTATCAAGATCTCCATGCTAAATTACCAAGAAAAATTAATTAATGCGAAACATACCTTGATCCATTGATTTGTATCTTGAATAATGAATCTTGAATCTTGAATTTTGATCTTTAAATTTTGATTTCTTGTTCTTCAATTTAATTGCTCCAAAAATTCTTCTTGATTTTTTATTGTAATTCTTGATTGTGAATTTTTGGATCTTTCTTTTCAATGTGTTTTCTCTATTAATTCTTGTGTTGATTAAATAACACAAAGAATGAGAATTGTATAAGAATTTAGGCCATAGCCCTATATATAATTTCCATATGTATTCGGTCCATCGTCAATTACAAACCATAATGGATTCGATCTCTACACATAATTCGACTCACACTTTATTTAGATGCGCAAAACTCAATTACTTAATTCTTTATTCGATTACTTTAATTCTGTGTTTAACTTTAAGATAGCCTTTATACACAATTAAGTACATATGTTGACCAACATGGCAAATTAAATAATTTCCCAACGATCTCCCACTTGGGTCACATAAGTTACCTAATAATTGTGTATAACCCTATGAGCTCAAAACTTTTGCTATAATAACAAATACAATCTCCAAACAATCTCGTCCATTGATTATATCAATATAGAATCAAAGCAGTCTTCGTTACAAATATCAAAAATAAACTCTCAATGGTCACGTCAACACAATTAAATGACATAGATCAAGTGTGTATGTGTAGCATGAAAATTACATGCAATGTGATCTAAACATGCATATTCCCAATTGGTCCTACCTTATTCTTTAATGATCAAGCATAAATTTTAATTATAGTGAAATTGATTTGAATACTTTATTTTTGAAATAAATCGAAATAAACTTGAATGTGCACAACCAAAAATAATATGTCAGAAAGACAACATCCAAAATTACAAACTCCCACGAAGCTAGCATATCATCAAAATTTACAACACCTATATGAGCGGTGTGCTCATGAAAGACCTTGGGTACTAGACCTTTAGTAAATGGATATGCTATTATGGATTTGTCTCAATATGTTCTATAGTAACCATACCACTTTGAACTCTTTCTTTAATAATTAGGAATTAAATATCTATAAATTTAGAATTTGTTGAACTCTTATTGTTATTTGAATACAAGACCGTTGACTTATTGTCACAAAATAACTTAAGTGATCTTTCAATTCCATGTATAATCCGCAGTCCGGTGACAAAATTCCGTATCCATGTTCCTCGATTGGATGCCTTATAACACGCTAAAAGCTCCGCTGACATGGTTGAAGAAGCTATGAGTGCCCGCTTAGCACTCTTATAGGACATAGCTCCTCTAGACAACAGGAAGACATAGCCCGATATGGATCTCCAATTTTCTTGACATCTAGCAAAATCAGAATCAGTATAACCAATGATCTCCAATTGGTATGATTTCCTATATGTGAGCGTGTAATATTTTGTTTTCTATAAAAACTGCATAGGTATATCTACCCAACATTACAATAATGAATGCTATATCTGGACGCATGTATACCTGAGTATACATTAAACTCCCAACTGCTTAAACACAGAGAATTCTCTGCATGTCCTTTACTTCAAGGTCATTCTTAGGACATTGATTGAGATTAAACTCGTCTCCCTTAGAAACAGGGGTATAACCTAGTTTACAATCCTGCACCTCAAATTTCTTAAGTACTGTATCGATATATCTCTTTAGTGATAATCCAAGAATACCCTGAAAACGATCTCAATGTATCTAAATATCTAATAAAAAAGAGGCATCACCAAGACATTTCAGCTCAAAATTCTTTGATATAAATATCTTGGTTTCGTGCAATAAGTTTATATAATTGCAGACAAGCAATATGTCATCAACATACAATACCAGAAATATATATACTTACTCCCACTGGTATACACAATCATCAACTACATTTATCTCAAATCCAAACTAGATTATTATTTGATGAAATTTGTGATACTATTGACGGGAAGACTGTTTAAGCCCATAGATGGATTTCTTTAATTTGCAAATCATTTCTTTGAGTTTCTTGACACAAAGTTTTTTGGTTGCACCATATATATATTCTCATCAATGTCACCATTGAGAAACACAGTCTTTGCATCCATCTAATGTAGTTCAAGGTCAAAATGTGCTACAAGTGTCATTATAATCCTGAAAGAGTTTTTCGTTGAAAGCCCTTTGCAACAAGATGAGCTTATATCTTTTCGCATTACCCTTTGAATCCCTCTTGATTTTATATATCCATTTGCAACCAATGAGTTTCGTAGCTTCGGGCAATGAGACAAGTTCTCAAACGTCATTGTCTTTCATGGACTTTAATTCCTCATCCATGGAATCAATCGACTTTTGAAAATTATTATTTTTCATTGCTTGATGAAAGTTGATGTGGTCTTCTTCCATCAATCCAATGCAATCCTCATGTTCTTGGAGAAATACTATAAAGTCATCTGGAATTGTATTTCTCCTTTCTCTAGTGGATCTCATTAATGTTATTTGTTCTTGAGGTTGTTGAGTTTGTTCTTCCAAAACAATTTCTTGATTGTTTATAGGGGTTCTGGAATATTGTCTCCATCCGAAATTGTTTCTTGAATAAGATCTGAAGCAAGAATTTGTCTTTGATTCTAAGCATTGTCAATTGCAATAGGAGGGATATTTATATGCTTCCCTTCAAAGATAAAATCCCTAACTTTATTTCCCCTCCCATAAACTCCGCATTCTCAAAGAACCAAACATTTTCCATTTCGAAAATTGATTTGGTAGTGAGATCATAAAATTTGTAACCACTTGACCTTTCAGAGTATTCAATAAAATAGCAACGACAGTCCAGGAATCCAGTTTCTTTTCCGATGGCCTATAAAGTCTTGTCTCAGCTAGACAACCTTTAAACTAGGTTTTTTGCCTGTCCAAAGCTCATGAGGGGTTTTGACAATTGCTTTGTTTGGAACTCTATTAAGAATACAAAGTTTTTAATACTTTTCCCTAGAGAGATTCTGATAAGGTGGAATGACTAATCACTCTTTACCATGTCCTTAAATGTTCTGTTCCGTCTTACAGCAACACTATTCATGCTAAGAGAACCGACATGGTATATTGTAGGACGATTCCACATTCTTCTAGAAATTTAGCAAAAGGCACTGGACGTTGTTCTCCTGATCCGTCATATCCGTCATAATATTCACCACCATAGTGACGTTTTGTTCTTTTGTCGAGTTGATTTTCAACTTCAGCCTTATAAACCTTGAACACATCCAGTGATTGGAATTTCTCATGAAAATGAGATATAGGTAACCATAACGGGAATAATCGTCTATGAACGTAATAAATGACTATTGACCATTCCAAGAAATAGAAGGATATGTCCCACAGATATCCGTATGAATTAGTTCCAAGATGTCCAAAGTCCTATTGACACCTAATCTTCTCATGTTTGTTTGTTTGTTTGTTTTCCCTTAATGTAATTTATACAAACACTTAAGTTTGAAAAATCAAAGGAATCAATAATTCCTTCTGACATAAGTTTTTTAATTCTCTTTTGAGAAGTGTGACCTAAACGCTTGTGTTATAATGAAGCGGAATACTCATTGGTTAATTTACGTTTAAACTTTGTAAATTCACATGCAATGTTTCATTACACGATGCAACCGAATTAAGCAAGTATAGATTATCATATACAGATATAGAATTAGTACCCACAAGATTTGAATCAAGAAAAAAACTAAATTTATTATTTCCAAATGAACAAGAATAACCATAATTGTCCAAAACAGACATAGAAACCAAATTTCGTCTAAAAAAAGGGTACCACAAAATTCTCTTTCAAATTCAAATAAAAATCGGTCTTTAATAATAATCTAAAATTCCCTATAGCCTCTACTTCACTAATTTGTCGTCGCCCGCATAGATGAATCTTTCAGCATCATTTGGCTTTCGCCTATCTAGACAACCCTGCATAGACACACTTTTATGAGTAGTGGAACCAAAATCAATCCACCTAGTATATCTAGGTATCGAAACTAAATTAACATCGTAACAAACCAAAGTGAGAAATGTACATTTCTTTACTTGCCACGTGATATTTAGTACAATCCATTTTCAAATGTCTTGGGATTCCACAAAAGTAACAGTCAGATGATTCATCATTTTTAGGCTTTTGCTGCTTCTTTGAGCTGGACCGGGTGCAACTTCCTTATTATTATTTTTCTTGAACTTGTCCTTAGAGGTATTAGCCAAGTGAGCACTTTCAGACCTTTCTTGCTTTAGCATTTCTTCTTCTTGCATGCAATATGAAATGAACTCATTTATAGTCCACTTCTCCTTTTGATAGTTATAACTGACCTTGAATTGATTGTATTGTGCAGGAAGAGAAATCAAAACCAAATATACGAGCAAATCATCATATAGCTCAAGCTTTAGTGCCTTCGATTTTGAAGCAATATGAGACATCTCAGTCATGTACTCCCAAATATTTCATTTACCTTTATATTTTAGTGAAACTAAGTNCCTTCAATTTTGAAGCAATATGAGACATCTCAGTCATGTACTCCCAAATATTTCATTTACCTTTATACCTTAGTGAAACTAAGTTCGCTAAAAGTGTACTAATTTTGGCCTTATCGCTTTTTGAAAAGCATTTTTCAATTTCATCAAGAAATTCATTGGTAGTAGTTACCTTATTGGACACACCGCCTCTAAATGATTCTCGAATACCACACTTCATGATCATACGACTCATGCGGTTTGAACGATCCCACTTATCAAAGTCTTTTTTTCTCAACGAAACTTTTATCTGTAAGTGAAGTGGTCCTTAACACAAGGTGTAAGTCCATGCAATCAAGAACGATCTTTACGTTCTCTTTCCAATACTTAAAGTTGATTCCATTTAGCACGGAAATAGAGATGATGTTTGTAGATATAATAGAAGTAGAAAAGCTAATTGAATAGAGAACAAATCCAAAAAAATGCGTTCACATTATAATCCGTATTAAATAATTAATTAATTCAAATAATGATAAATCCCATCACAAGAGACTAAGCACAACATTGATATTTAATTTTTGGACAGAAACACCAACTTGTAATTGGTACTCTTGATATAGTAATCAAATATTGACAATAAATTATGTCAAACAATAAACTTCTCTTTAGATCGATTTATTATTCACATAAAACATAATTTTACAATTGTCACATATTTATTACCACATGTGTGCATGTAATTAGGCCAAATATTTACCTTCCTTTAGGCCAGTGAATATCCGCTTGAATTACAAATACACAACCTTCCTAATATTTCAAACAAATTAATCAAGACAAGAGATGTTACTTTTGTAACATATTGATTCAATTTATTTATTTAGGAAAATTAGTAATTCAAAAGAAATTTATTTTAATATCAAGATTTGAATTTGAATTTGAATTGTTAATTCTCAATTCTTTTATTCCCTTTATGGTTTTCTAACCGGCTGAGTCGCCACGGCCAGTGAAACCACTATATTTTAGTTATGAAAGAATTTTTTTTCCAAATTGTTCTTTCACGTCAATCAAAACAGTTTTTTTAACGAAAAATGTTCTGCAGCATGTATAAATCAATTCATCCTACTGAAATAAAAAAACAAGTTGCGACCAACCAATGATGGAAAGTCAAACGAGAGAGAGAGAGAGAGAGAGAGAGAGAGAGAGAGAGAGAGAGATTGGAAGTGATGGGTGCCCGAGAAACAAAAATTCCGGCACATCATTTAAGTGGATATATAAATATTGATTTAACATTCGCAGCGGCCATCTCTCTGGTGTCGCTTCCATCAGTTGAATTGTTTTTCTTCCCACAAAATACCTCCAATTCTTCATGCATAATTTAAATAATTTTCCTCAACCCTAAAATTCATTTCTCAATTGTTTAACATGGAGTTGACTCTGATACCACTTGTTAAATTTTTCGTGAAACTTAAACTTTATAAAATATTATGAATTAATTAGATCTCCATGTCAAATAATCCAAAAAATTAATTAATACGGAACATACATGATCAATTAATTTGTATCTTGAATAATGAATTTTGAATTTTGATCTTTAAATCTTGATTTCTTGTTCTTCAATTTAGTTGCTCCAAACCTTTTTTTTTTTTTTTTAATTCTTAATTCTTGATTGTAATTCTTGATTCTTGATTGTGGATTTTTGATCTTCCTTTTCAATATTTTTCTCTATTAATTTTTGTATTGATTGGATGACATAAAAATGAGAATTGCATATGAACCTATATATAATTTCCATATGTATTCAACCCATCGTCAAATACAAACCCTAATGGATATGGTTTCTGCACATATATTCCAACACACTTTATTTAGATGCCCAAAACTCACTTTATTAAATAATTTCACAATGTGAGTAGAACCTCACACAATTACAACAAAAAATGCAATAAGTATAATACAATGATTATGATCCGGAGAATTATTTCTGATATGACAATGGATTACAAATAATCGGTTGTGTAGGAATGCAAAAGAATTGCAATCGAAGGGAAGTAATCATTGTCTCCGTTGAACTAAACACGGTTTGAATGTCATCAACACTCCGACTAGCTCAATTATGTTCAAGATAAAGAATACCATTTGGTCACCTGCATCTCATCAACCACGCTAACTTAGCTTGGATGAACAGAAAAAGGAAGTTTCATAATATAAGATGAATAGAGTAGGAAGGAAAATGAATGCAAGTAGAACCAAGCTGCCAAATTTTCAAAATACTTCTACTTACCATTTCGATATACATATTCTTTAAAAGTCAAATGTTAGTATGAAAATGGAATTACGATTGATGATCTAGCTATTTCTTTTACTTTCAGACAGAGTAGTAATCTCCTCGACCTTCTGTAAAATAATTTGAGATAATCATTATATCCCCAAAAGATAAATTCATTGTATTCTCTTCATTATATGTAATGTGTAGTTTTCCTATACTTCACTGTCATAACAATTGTGGAAATGAAAATTGGGCATTTCATATAAGGATTATTTATGACTCTCAACTCAAGTTCAGAGAATTCCATGGAAAAATCTCGGGAACTATAATTCTGTTTGATTATAAGGGAAACATATTTTACAAGACGACCCTTTGTCCCAAGGGCCAAGGTGAGTGCTTTAAGTAATAGAAGATGAAAAGTGTACTGTTGAAGATGAGAGCTAAGTCAACAGAAAGTCCTACATTCACATCATCCCCAGAAAGCATGCTAGTTGCTACCAATCTCTTCATATAATGAAAGGTGATGTATTAATGAGAGCTCCATGAGAAATTTGTCTACTCATTTCATACCAGCAGAAGATTCTCTTTTAGATTGATTTAAGTGGATAGGCAGAAATTACTGTAATATTCCAAATTTTTACTATTAGTTGTTAGATTTGAATTTAGGACTTAAGTGCACTATTATTAAAGTTTAATGACTTTATTAGTAATTGACCTAGTCTAATGACCTTATTGGTTATTGACCAACAGTTTGAGGATCTAAGTGGAAAGTTATTTTGAAAGTTAGATTAAATCATGCTTAAAACATATGTAAGTATACTAATTAGTCTTGATTAAGGATAATTGATTTGATCACATGCATTATTTACACCAAGTTTCAAGCCAAGTTAATTGATTTGACCAGATGATTAAAGGTATTAATTTGACCATTTAATGACAATATACCATTTATGCATTTACCATCCCTAACATCTAGCAATTTCCTTTCACTTTTCTACACATGGTCAAGAATTTACCCAATAAATAGGAGACAAACCTAACACTAAACTACCCTCAACAATCATCTACACACTTTCCCTCTCTATCTCTATAACTTTGTCTCTCCACTTCTCTTTCTCTCGTTAGTTTTATGTTCGTACAATTATACAATCACACGTGAATATTCAACCCCACACGCGGCTCAAGGATTTCTTTCCAACAATAACTCTTTTTATCATTTTGAATTGTCCAGTGAAGAGGTAAGTCGTGCTTTATGCTTATGGTGGCTAATGTTTATGTATGTAATATTTCTACGGCTATGTTATGTTTTGGTCCATGTTACGTATGTTCTATTAAGATTAGACTGGAGTTTAGTAGCGCTACTCACTAGAATTTAGCACCACCTAACTTCAGTCTAATTTTCGTGTCTCCTTATGCAAGCTATGAGTTTTTCGTAGAAATACATATATGAATTCATCATCCACACGCGCTTATTGAGAATTATTCTCTATTTTATGTCTATACTTTCAAATAATTGACGATTCGAGGAGGTCGGCACAGAGATGGCTTATGGTGGCAAAAGATTCAATAATAAAATTCTTACGTTCTAAAAATATTATTATTTCATTTAATTTTAAATATTTTTAAGATATTCCTCGTTTCAAGTAATGTAATAAACTCATTACATCATTTGAATTTTAGTAAGTGCTTAAATAATTTATATAATTGTGTTGAATATCCTTTAAATTTGCTTAGTTTATGATTTAGTGACACTCGAATAGTTAAGGATTCGGGTCGCCACAATTATAGTGGAGACCATTCTACAGCAAAAAGGTACATCCTAAATAGTAGTGGTTACTGCATAATATTAGAGATACTTGAAGTCAGTGAAAAGAAGGTACAAATCAAATGGTTTGGTTCCAGAAATATGCATAAAATTATAGTCACAAAAATTCAGTCTATAAGAACACCAAAGCAAGTTTCTAAGCATGTAAATACAAATTAAAAGTAGTGTAAATTAACTAAATATTGCTATGGAGGTTATCAAGAAAGCATAAAAAGTAGAGGAATTAAATCAAGACTAGCCAGTGTGGAAATCTCAAGAGCTTGTATCTCATCTTTAATCAAGTTTCTTCATAAAGTACCAAAAGGAAATAGTAAAGAGTATTGAACTTCTTTAGTAAAGGCTCTCCAATGATCCTCAAAGAGACAGTAAGGACGTGTTCGGTGAAGATTAAAATCGGATTAAAATTGAAAAATATTCTCAATTTTATTAGACGAGTGAGACCTAATAACGGCCATATTCTCAATTTAAATTGGATTTTAAGTACGACCGAACACGCCCTAAGTTTGAAATTGACGAATCCGGTGTTAGATCTGAAGTGGAAAAAATTTAACAATCCAAAGAATCATTTGTTTACTAGAATGTTAGCAACCTATGGAAGCTAATAAAAATATGTCCATATGTTTTTGTTGAAGTTGTGTGACACTTTGTTGTCCACTAAACTAAGTTACATATTTTGGTTGTAGTGTAACTAGTGAAATAATGAAAATCTAGACAAGTTGGTAGAAAATATCTTTTAAAGTTAATCTAGACAAGTGGGTAGATAATATCTTTTAAAAATCTATCAAGTTTGGCTATATATAGAGCCGATTTGTATGAGAAATATATGAAGAAAATGTGTTAGAAAAACGTTCTCAAAATGTAGTCCTCAAAGCTCCTTCATCCTCTAATCTGTTCATTGTAGAACATCAGAGATTTTGTTATGTTTTTATATGTTTTATGTTAAATAATCGGTATGTTGATTAACTGGTATCCACTCCTCCATACACAATCCAAGTATATTTTTAAGAGCTCTCTTGATAGAGCTTTAGAACAAATGAAATCCCAACATGGTATCAGAGCGAAAATGATCTTTGAAAAGGGACCTGGAGCTGGAAAATGAAGAAGAGCAGAGGTTGTCAAAAAGGCTGAAGAAACTGAAGAAATCGGAAATGTTTTGCCAGGATTCGAAGCTAAAAAATTGATCTTTCAAGATCAGAGCTGAAAAACTGATCCTTAGCTATGAAAAATGGAAGAAAACAGCTAATGAAGAAGCTGTAAAAAGACTGGACAAATGAGTGAATCCGGTTAGCGAAGAAGGAGTGAATCTGGTAAAAGCCAATAAGCTCGAAACTCGGTAAGCTCAAGGTATGTCCATATCCAGTAAGCTCAGAATATCAGCAGCAGCCTTGGGAAAGAAAATCTCAGATGGTGATGAAAATGGCTGAGAAAAATGAATGAATCCAGTTTGTCAAAGAAGCTGCTGATAGAAAAATCTGGTGTACTGATGAAAAGAGCTGAAAATGATCTTGGAAGGAACCTGAAGTTCAAAGAAAAGGAGAAGAAGAAGCTGTCAAAATGCTGCAAAAAAAAAAAAACAGAGGAAACTGGTGAAAAATGAAGTGAGAAGGGGTTAAATCTAGTGTGTTTTTGCAAGGTTTTAGAGCTGAAAAACTAATCTTTGAAGATAAGAGCTGAAAAACTAATCCTTAGCATCAAAAAGGTGAAAGAAATCAGCTAAAAAGGTGCTAAAAAAGCTGAAAAAAGGATAGAAAAACAGAGAGTATCTGGAAAAATCTGGTGAGTATTATGCAAATACGGTGAGAGTATTGCAAATACGGTGAGTTGAGTGCAAATTCGATAAGTGCCCTATTTCTTTTAAAAACCAGTAACACCCTTGCAAATCCGGTAAGCTAGTAACATATACGGTAAGCTCAAAGCAAATAAGGTATGTATGAGTTAAAACTGGTAAGTTCAAAGCAAATCCAGTAAGTTTCAAAACTAGTAAGTTATTGCAAATTCGAAATGATGAAAAATCAGCAGCAGACTTAAAAAATCTGATAAGAAGATGCAAGTAAAAAGTCTCTTTGTATGTGGTTGGTCCAAGGCAAAAAAGAGTTGATCAATTACAATAGACAGTTGCAACCAAGAGAGCCGGATCAAGTGGAAAACAAAGGAATTCATGCTTGTAGTCACTAAATCTGGAAGAGAAAAACAGCAGCACCAGCCTTCAACAAAAAATTGAAGATTTTTTATGGTTACCAACAAAGCGTCTTGGGGTCTGGGGAAGTATTGAAGTTGTGTGACACTTTGTTGTCCACTAAACTAAGTTACATATTTCGGTTGTAGCGTAACTAGTGAAATAATGAAAATCTAGACAAATTAGTAGAAAATATCTTGTAAAGTTAATATAGACAAGTGGGTAGAAAATATCTTGTAAAAATCTATCAAGTTTGGCTATATATAGAGCCGATTTGTATGAGAAATATATGAATTAAATATGTTAGAAAAACGTTCTCAAAATGTAGTCCTCAAAGCTCCTTCATCCTCTGATCTGTTCATTGTAGAACAACAGAGATTTTTTATTATGTTTTTATCTGTTTTATGTTAAATAACCGGTATGTTGATTAACCGGTATCCACTCCTCCATACATAATCCAAGTATATTTTTAAGAGCTC
>CAIGRQ010257486.1:0-14715 GCA_903798375.1 Fraxinus sp. D2006-0159 | reverse complement strand
TTTTTTTTTTTTTTTTTTATGGAAAAACATTGTTTTGAATAGTGAGTGTTTGGAGAATGTGTGGTTCAAAAGTAGAGAAAAATTTCGGGTTTACGTGTAAAATGTTTTATTGTGTGAATGTTTGGTTGAAAATTAGTATATAAAAAAAAGAGTTTTGAAAGAACGGGAGACAAACAGGGCCTCAATGGCTATGTCGTCTCAACATTTCTCCAGAGTTAAGAGGTTCAGGAAGGTGGTTTTTTAATATATGAAAAGATAAGTACAAAATTAATTGAAACTTAATTAAAAAAATTATAGTTAAACTGGCATTGTACACAATTTTGCACTTGCCCGCTCTGGAGTATCAGGATCTATCTATTCTATTTTTGATGATAACTTGTTAGGTTTGATCCATTGTTTTTCTCATGTAACCAAAATATGTGAAATCTTATCATTTAACTATTAGCTAATAGACGTTTGCTAAGTCGTTTCCTGTCAAAATTTAACCATTTTTTATGTCTGTGTTATAATATGTGAATATTTGATATCCTCTCTTAGTCCTTGTACAAGTGCTGTAAACATTTCGTTGTCAAATTCACATCCTCTCTCTTCATTGTCTCTGCAGAATATTGTCAGTGATTCTCCCAAGGTCTTATAAGGAACTTTACCATTGTGCTTTTTGACTGTTATATATGGGCTGAGTTGTACATTTCATGGGAGGTGTAGAGGATGATGAACCACCCTCAAAACGCGTGAAAGTGTCATCTGGAGCATTAGTAGGTCTTTTGAACGGTACATCCCATAGAGAGCAAGCTAGTTGCTCATTGAGTGACTCGATGGCTCAACCACTAGCATCTCAAGGGAAAGATGAGGTTGTTGGTTCAAAAGGGGTGGTTAAGAAAGTTGAACTTGTTCGAATTATAGCTGATGCATTATACTCACTTGGTTATAAGTATACAGGGGCACATCTGGAGGAAGAGTCGGGGATACCGTTGCAGTCCTCTGTAGTAAATTTGTTTATGCAGCAAATTCTTGATGGTAAATGGGATGACAGTGTAGTGACATTACAAAAGATTGGTCTAATGGATGAAACTATTGTTAAATTGGCATCTTTTGTAATATTAGAGCAGAAATTTTTTGAACTTCTGGGTCAAGAAAAACTCATGGATGCTTTGAACACGCTGAGGTCTGAGATTGCACCTCTTTGTATAAACAATGATAGAGTCCGTGAGCTCTCTTCCTACATTGTATCCCAATCACAAAATGTTCTTGATATCAGTTCTGAGCAAGAAGCGAGGCTCAATTCACGCAAAAGGTTGCTTCAAGAATTGCAAAAGCTGCTTCCTTCAACAGTTATAATTCCTGAAAGAAGGTTGGTGCATCTTCTTGAACAGGCTCTTGATTTGCAACGGGATGCATGCAGGTTTCACAACTCTTCAGTCGGGGAGATGTCATTGTTTACAGATCATCAGTGTGGAAAGGACAACATTCCTTCTCGAACTTTACAGGTCAGGTTACATTTATCATTCTTGTATTGAACGTGTCGAAAATATTTATAATATTTGGAATTGGGATTTCTGTTATGGCGATTCACACACGTGAATGGCAACTAAAAATTTATCTTTTCATTATTTAATATTTGCTATTGTTCAATATTGACTCATTCTTGAAATTTAATGCAAATATATTTTGCTTCCAAATATTGGACTTTGTTTATACATGTGCTTTTACCTTGTTACTTTTGAGTTATATAGGGCTTGTTTGAGCCTCATTCTTGTCAAAAAAAATGCATTTTTGAATAGTGTATTGATTGAGAAATGCGTGGATAGAAAATAAGGAATTTTTTTTATTTGCGTGTAATATTATTTTATTGAAAAATTTGTGGTTGAAATGGGGTGAAAACACTATTCAATAATGCATTTTCTTTCAAAAAAATGTGGCTCAAACAGGGCATAATTATTTCGATTGGGTCATCTTAATGTGACATGCCAGTGAAGCGTGTCATAATCCCAAAATGTGAACACTTGCATTCAGATTCTAAAATTGCTCAAAGTTAGTTGCAGGAAATTGAGGAAATATGATGCATATGTTTTCAAACTCATTTCAGAACATGTAATGGAAATTGATGCATACTACGTACATGTTCTAATTGTTTTTATGCTTTATAATAGATAATAAACAGCAGTTGCGTTGCTGGTTATTAAAGCACTTTTTTAATATTCGGTACATACCTATTTCATTTAATGATCATTGAAAGCATTATATGGTATATTGGCCAATTTATTTTCTTCTCTGTGTCACCACTGATTCCTTTTATAATTTGTAAAACTTCAGATATTACAAGAGCACAGTGATGAAGTCTGGTTCTTGCAGTTTTCTCACAATGGAAAATACTTGGCCTCTTCATCCCGTGATTGCCTTGTGATTATATGGGAGGTAATATAGTCTCGTCCTTGCTCATGTACATGTATTAGGTTTCCTTGCATTTATAACCCTTGTTACCTGCCAAATCTGTCTTCTTAGATAATATATTAGTTGGCGGTTTTTTTAACATGTAAACAATCTACAATTTACAGTCAAGATGACTTTTAGGTTTTGTTTCCATTTTCCAACTTTTGTCTAGACATCGAGAATCTATGTTTTGAAGCATATATAGTGGGGAAGAGAGAGGAAATTGGGCTGTTTTATGTCATGTGCATGGCCAATTACGGACTTTGAATGCAATTAATTACGGTTTCGATGGCCATGAAGAGTTGGTATTTTCTTCCTAATACCCACTCTTGTGGTAGACATTGGGAGTCTATCTGTCATCCTCTCATACACTCTTATAACATTTTTCCTTATATTCATTGGTGGGCCCACTGTCAAATTGCTTTGCTACATGGTGATATTTGAAGTCATATGCACATAAAGTGTAAATGTATTGAGGATGAAATTAAGGAAATTTTAAGTGTTTGTGCCTCAAGGAGGACACTGGGTTGGAAATAAGTTGGGGGAGGGGAGCGGAAAACGAAGATGGAATTTGAGAAGTACTTCATGTTTAGCAGCATGGTTATTGGAACTTCAAAGCATGATTATTTGTAGCTTGTGCATTTCAGCCTCATTAGTAATCAATTGTTTTTGGGTTTTTCCCACCGTTTTTTAATACTCAACCATGTTATTGGCCTAGTAACTTTTTCTGAAGTGTTACTTTATAAGTTTGATGGACGATGATATAGTCCTAATAAGAGGGGAAAGTAATGTGAGTGATGCTCTGAAGAGGATTGAAATGATATGAACAGTTGAAGTGCATAAATTGCAATGACATGGCCTTGAACTTTGGCTTATTTTCTACTTCTAACTTTTCGTGTATTATGTGTACAGCAGCATGTCGTCCTTGAATAAAACATATAGCAGGGAGGAAACATTTTCTAAATTTTTCTTGACATGCTTGATGCTTCCTATCCTATATATTACTTGAAAATGTGGGCAGAGGAAGGAAAGTGAGAAGAAAAATATCTCTCACTTCATAGGTTTTGTATTTTTACAGGGTATAAATACATGAACTGAACAACTACCAGCTGAAAGAAAAAAGTCTGATATACACTTACTCAATGCACAGTAGAACCCTATAATCTACTTCCTATCAAATATACACGATCATTGACCAAATTGAATTCTGTAAGTCCCTTCCTATATATGACTCATGTGGTCTATATGTGCAGTTTCTTTGTCTAGTGTAAACGTTTAAATATCAAATATCACTCTAACATGTATTAGATCAAGTATTAATCACACTGTAAGACAGAACATTTCAATTTCTTCTTTAAAAGTATTTATTTTGAGTTAGTTACTCTGTAACTGGGTTGAACTCTCAACTTCATTGGCAACGTTATCAGATAGTGGTCCTCACTTCCAACATACTGCCCTATAGGATCAAAGGCCATCAGGATGGTTCTGATGCAATGTCTAAGCCTCCATTTGGCAAAATTTATAAATGGTCAAACTTCATTTTCAGCCACATTTTCCAATGGACTTACAAGTACTACCCAGTTTATTCCTTTTCAGTCGTTCTTGTTATTTCTTACCTTTAAACACCTTTCTGCTTGTATTCAAGTTTTACCATGATTGGATGTTAATTCAGCTCATGTGATGGCCTTTTCATTCATCTGATTCTCTCTATACCTTTAGATTATTGCTAATCCTACTTTGGTTTCGGTAATTAGACTATGTTATCAGAGAATCGAATAACCAGTGGATTGGGTAAACTTAAAATCAAGCTAACTTCGAATTCTTTTTAATATTCTGTCAAAAAGCCTATGAATGTGAGCTTCGTCTGGCTAGTTGATCTACTGTTGAGTGTGTTACTCAAAGGCCATACTTTTGTTTAGATTGTTGTTCTCATGTTTACGTGGTCTGGATGGAGTCATGTCAAATACACTACAAAATGCTGTTGCCTCACATCATGATATGTACGCTGTGTTTCTTTTAATGACTTTGCTTTTATCAGGTAAAATTGGATGGTCGAGTCTCCTTGAAGCATAGATTGTCTGGTCATCGGAAACCTGTCTTGTGTATTTCATGGAGCCCGGATGATCAACAATTTCTTACTTGTGGAGTGGAGGAGGCAATGAGACGATGGGATGTTACATCCGGTGAATGTCTCCATATTTATGAAAAAAATGGCCTCGGTTTTGTCTCTTGTGGATGGGCTCCAGATGGAAAAAGGATATTTTCTGGTGTTACTGACAAAAGCATCAGCATGTGGGATCTGGAAGGGAGAGAAGTAGAATGTTGGAAAGGACAAAGAACTATTAGGATATCTGACTTGGGAATAACTAGGGATGGGAAACAGCTTATTACTGTCTGTAAAGAGACTAAGATACTGTTATTTGGATGGGAATCACAGTCGGAGAAATTAGTAGAAGAGGGTCATAATATAGTGTCATTTGCTTTATCCGAAGACAGCAAGTTTTTGCTTGTCAGCCTGTCGAACCAAGAGATTCATCTTTGGAATATAGAGGCTGCTATATATCTAGTAGCCAAATTCAAAGGTCACAAACATTCTCGTTTTGTTCAAAAATCCTGCTTCGGTGGACTAGATCAAGCATTTATTGCTAGCGGAAGTGAGGACTCAAAGGTGATTTCTCTTCACATGTTGATTTTTGAAGTTTATTTTATTTCCTTGCAATTTTCTTCTCCTTTCATCTTTTTAAATCCATTTGATATGCAAAAGTAGCTCTGGTCAAAAATGTTGAACTGTCATCTAAAGTTGTTAGAGAAAGGATAAGTTTATCTAATTAGAGGTTGTCTTCAACATGCATCGTCATGGCAGACCGGACTCAATTTTAGCATTAAATTCTGTACCTGACATGTGCAAGATTTTGTAGATGGGTAGTGCTAGATTTGAATTTAGGACTTTGCTTTACTTGTGCTGTTTTCAAAAAGTTCAAACTTTTAGATAAGGTGGTTCAACAAAATAGAATTCCTGATTCTCAAACAATCTCAATGAAAAAGATTAGCGTGTGAAGCATGCCTCATATCGTAACCAATGAACTACTTAATGACACGAAGCGTGGCAGGTGTTGTTTCAGTGTCGGTGATCATTATCTTTAGTAATTAATGAATTACTAGCATGACAAACTATTTATTCGAGACTATTGTTGTGAACGAGTGTGTGTTTTTCTCCAATATTTTTGTGCTTCGAGGAGTGTTCATTACTATGAGACTGCTATTTTTGGACCAAGTCCATGACGAGACTCGTGCTGCCACAGATTTTTTACCTTTAATATAAATTCAAATTGTATATTCTTGGTGTATTTACAATATCCTAAACGATGTTTAGATGGCTAATTAGCAACTACTTTGGTCATAGTCATTCACCTATCAAAAAAAACTTTGGTCATAGTCATTCACATAATACTGATGTGGAATGGTAATGTAATAGATTTATCCATATACTCGAATTTATATATTTGGCAAAGTTTAAAAAGGATACTCATAACTAAATAAGTATTAGATATTACTGTTGTTGGTCATAGTTGAATATAAATTAGCTATTTATTTTGGTGCCGAATTATGAGTTACTTTCAAGCTAAGTTATATTTTTGTCTTAGTTTGGTGAAAAAAAACTAAAATATCCAAACATGTTTAGAAACAAAAACTTTTTAAGAAGTAAATTCTTCCATTTTAAACTTAGCCAAACATGGTCTTTCCCATGAGAAAAAAATGCTGTCACCATTCTGACTTCAAACCACTGCTATAGCCACAGTTGTTACCTTCCCGGCCAGTCCTCCATCACTACCAGTTCCCTGCCACTACTAGCCTCCACATGACAAAATGCATGCATTAAAGGTTACATGCTGTATTTTGTATACATATATCACTCATGCTTATGCTACAGTGACACAGGATTCCAAAAAAAAATAAGAAGTTAAAAAGTATTGATTGTAAGAATTTATGCTTAACAATGTTTTCTAGCTTTTTCTCTTTACCTTGTTTTTCTTTGTTGTTGGACATGGCGAGTAGGTTGACAATGGCTTAAGGCCTTGAAATATCAAGTCCACTGAGGGATATTTTAGAAAATAATGGAAACTTGAATAAGCAATTCAATTTAAAAATATTTATAAGGTCTGCGTCTGTTTACACTTGTAGTGCCTGTTATTGTTTTATTTCATGTATACAGTAAAGAGGAGTTTCATGTATAATAAGTATTATTAGTTGCTGGATGTTACTAAGAATCTAAGATGAAATGATTACAGACCAGTTGGTCATATTATTTTGCCAAATTCGTATCTTTCATTACATCAAGGTGCCATATAAAGATTCAACCACAATTGGAATCTGTATTCTGTGAATTCATTATTTTCATGTAGCCACACATTGGAGTGGTATATTCTGTCCCAGATCTTGAAATGATATAATTCTGTCTATGATTCAGCTGGTCCTATTCATATTCGTTTAAGCAAATTAAGCTATAACAAGATTTGAAGAAGGCTTCCTATCATGATTTTCTAAGCTGCGATAATCATAATTGCATATAAATGCCACTAAAATCATCTTACTTGTGCTATCCAGAATGTTAATTGTTTAGTTACAAGAACTGGTAGGCGAATGGCCTTGTGGGATGTACAGCGTCTAAGGGATAGACTCCTATGGAATGCTTTATGGAAAGGAATATAGTAACTAGGATTGTATGGACAGTATGTGGAACTGCCTACGTCTGTATGAGAAAAAGAACAAAAAAACAAAGTATATTGTCATAATGAAAATTTTGTAATTAAATCATACATAGTTTTCTGTTATGAAAAATGTAATTAATGATTTACTTCCCTATCCTTGCTTTTCCACGAAATGTTAACATTTAGTATCATATTATTTTTTATGCGCACAGGGTATTAAATGATTCTTGTCACTTTTACTCTCGTGAAACACCATCTATCTTTTTTTCCTTGGGAACACTGGTTGACATCTTGATCACATGATTGTATCAACTATTTTTAGGGTTGGACAAATATTGTATTGGTAATGGTTATCTCATTACCTTCTCCGTAACTCTGGCCTTCCTGTTTTATAAGATTTCCACAAAGGGACCCGTTCTTCCATGATCCCACTTGATTCCTGTCCCCATTATCTGTCTTCCTGGTTCAAGGTGTCTGAATGTTCAAATAAACTCTTTTATTTGTGGATTCTAAGGATCATTACTGGTTTCATTTGATAAAATACATGGTGAACTGCAGATTTCTGTTCTTGGAGAGAGACTAATGGTTTCACCATCTGTAGGTTTATATATGGCACCGAGGCTCAGGAGAGCTTGTTTTGACATTGTCTGGACATTCCGGGGCTGTCAACTGTGTTAGTTGGAATCCTGCTAATCCTCACATGCTGGCTTCCGCAAGTGATGACCGTACAATTCGCATATGGGGCTTAAATCGGGTATGTTTGAATCATGATGATAAGTACAGTAATGGCACCTACCACTGCAATGGTGGAACTTGAAGTTGGAAACAAGATACACCGTCTATCATTGTATTTCTTAACAAATTGCTTTATGTAAATTTTTTCACTTTATTCAGTTGACAGATATTGAACAAGAATGTGAACGTGCATTAACCATGTCAATAAATTGTGTACTTTCTATGTTTGCATCTGCTGGCATGTTTGTTCTTTAAACAGCTGACCAATGACCAAAAAGACTGATGATAAAGATGAAAATATGGGAAAAATAATTGTTGGATTATTGATGCTTGCTGTCGCACGGATGCACACATGCAAAAAGAGAAAATAGAACACCTGGCTTAAATTACACTGGTAGTTAACGAACTTCAAAAAAATTCCATGTGGGTAATTGAACTTCATTTTGTTTCGAGTTGGTCATTGAACTTAAAACTTTATTTTCAGGCGGTTGCTCTGCCCATGACTATTAGCTTGATTAACGCAAAATTGTCGTGTCAGCTTTTCCTTTAGTCAGACTATTGAAGAAATGACCAAATTATAGGAAATGTGCTAGTATAGTGACCAATTTGGAACGAAATACCTCTTTGTTCGACTGGCTTGAATATGTCTGAGCTAGTTACACTTTGGTGTTGCCCTTTTAATGCTTTGGCTATAATAAAACTTTTAGAAAGGCGGGTGTGAGGTCTTCCTCCATTTCGTGTTCAATCTAACATACAAAATATGTCCTCAGTATACGAGTTTGAAATGTTGAGTAGTTCGGTTACATTTTCCTTTTTCTTGTTTTTGCTTCTTACATTACTATATTTTTATTACTTGCTATATGTTTTGGTATAATTTGGTTAATTTGATGAAAATGTGTAAATACACTAGACGTGTTGTTAAGTGTGCATTCTTCGTGGTTGCTACACGAAGTTACTTGTATTCCTGATTGAAAAACGGATTGGTACTTAATTTTTACGTGAATGTATGTTGCTTGGGATGAACCTAATGAAGAAAGGTTATTCGATTAAATAATTCGCCCCTTCACAGTGTAAGCAAGATGAAAGTTATAAGCTGGTATCTTCGTCGCTAAGACTTCGCACCAAAAAGTTGTTAACGATGACCCTTGAATAAGTTTCTTCACTTGAGTCGTAATAAAATCCCATCATAGAGGAGAATTATAACTCATCATTTTAGGGTTTCCTTATATTTACTCATTCGAATAATTTTTTGTAGCAGTTCAGAGAGCGATAGTGTCGTCTTGTTTTACATCAAGGCAACTCATTGTAGGGACTTCCTGCAAAAATAGTGCTGAATTATACATATTAGCTGTCTCCATAACTCAAAACTTTTGAGTAAAAGTTTAACACAACTCAATTCATCAAAGATCATATTTATAAGTGAAATTAGATACAAATAATCCACATCCCACATCAAGCAACACTGAATGAACTTGCTGTGCTCTCCACAAATTTCCTTGCACCTTTGAACCATCTCTTGTCTCCAGCTTGAGCCTTGCAAATGTAAAGCTTCCCACCAGACACGGTGGCTGTGATCAGTTGGTGTTTGCCGCCCTCTTCTCCATCAGCCGTCCTTGTCAACACAGATAAGAAATAGTACTTTTTTCCACCAATAACTGGAGTGTCTGTCTCCAGTATGTTTGCAGTTGCCACAGCATTGGCATCAAATCCACCCTAAAAATATAATTTCATAAGAATGATTTATTATGGAAAGGGAGCGTTCAAATACGCATATAAAACAGTGGTCGTTTAGACGGAAGGGGACATTCGATAACATTTGAGAGGGGACGTATAGCCTGACCTCCAGCATATGCGAAGAGAAAAAATAATAACAGATAGAACCAAAATATTTAAACAAGTATATATTGCAAAAAGGTATGTTTCTGATTCATTTGTGATTTACCTCTGAATCAGTTTTTCCGAAGTAGGCTTGTTTTCCTAGGAGATAGTCCACCTGAAATTATTGACATCAAAATTTCATTAACTCACCAAAATGTTTATTGTTTATATGATATTGAGACGCATCATTCAAATAACGTATACGTGGGATGTGAGTTGAAGTTTTAAGACTCCAACAGTTTAAATTTTTAGACGAGGTGGTTTGAAAATGATTACCTTGGAGATGAAGTCTTCAGGAGAACCATAGTCAGTGATAGATTTCTTGTCAGTAGAGGTGACCATAACAGATACATTGCTGGTGGCATCAAAATTGTCCTCAAACCTCAGAACCTGACCAGGAAACTCTCTTTCTTTGCTTGGATTCCACTTTGAGGGAATTGACAAATTGAATCCCTCTCCAGCATAGGGCAAGAAATCTGTGTTTTCCTTTGGCTTCCCAAAAATGTTAGCTGCAATTTAATCATTCATATAAACAGACAATCTCGAGTGAGAAATATAACTTTATTGCGCAGACACTCTCTTGGATTTGAGGTATTACCAGCTTGGCCGTAGGCTGCATCGGCAGGGGAAACCTTGGAGCCTATAGCAGCAGCACCAATGAGAACAGTGAGAGCCAATCTACGAGAGATAGGCAAAGCATTGTTGTCATCATCTTGTTTGTGGGCACGGCAAACTAATTGGCTAGGCTTGAGGGACGGCGCATAACGTTGAGATGATCTGGTGCTAGTCGATAGTACATTGGGGTTCAAGAAGCATGCAGTTGAAGCCATTACTGCTTTCTCTGCTCTTCTTTTTCTTGTGGCTTGTGAATGTTAGATATGGAGTGTGGCCTAGCTGATGTGTTCCTTGTGGGGGAAAATGGATGGTTTTTGGATGTACAAAGTGGATATTGGGAAGATTAGATTGGTGATGAAGGATAAGGTTTTTGAGGTTTTCATTGGTGCCAAACTGTCGATGAGTTTACATTGTAATCTCCAAGTCATGAATCAAAGGGTCCCATGAAATAGTTTCTTTCATCTGGATTTAAGATGAGACTTGTACACTATGCATGACATCCATTGGAATAAGTGCAAACCCCAATTTCCATTAGAAATTCTGTTAACAAGGGCAGTCTCATTGGATAGTATAAAAACCGTCATCTATTATTATGTACCATACTTGCACCAAGCCCCAGCCCCTGTTTGGTACACATTAAAATTTTCATTTTCATTCTTTTACTCATTTTCAATCGCATTCTTCAATAAAATAATATTTTTAATCACATCAATCACTTTTCCTTCTTTTTCAACCGCACTCTCCATTAATCAACTATTCCAGAATACATTCTTCCAAAATAATGTGACTCAAACACACCCCAAGAATTGCAACATGAACAGTCAACCATTGAGTGCAAAAGATAGAACAGCACTATGGCATAGAAAATACACTTGGAAGGTTTTTATTGGAACCAAAAAAAAAAAAAGGTGCTAATGGGGTGCTGAAATTCTGTCAAAAAAGCCTGTACCTGCAGGTTTATTGCAAAAGATATATCGGCCAATATAAAGATTGGTAAGACCACTTAATTAGTACAGCTTAAATAAACACTAAGCTCACATCACTAGGTAGCGTGTGAAAAAATAGAACACTAAATCTACTATTATATCGTCCAGGACAACAAATACATCATTTCCCATATGGATATTCCCAAGGAATTTAGACTGTTCCTCGAATTCACTCCACGCTTGGTACCAACTGTGAACAAATAGCAGATACCATTAGATTACACACAAGAACTTCTTCAGTGCAGCAACTGATCAAGTGGTGGGGTTGCTTCCCGTCTTTTCAATCAAACAAAAATATTTATTATGATATCGTCCTTCTTGCTAACTCTTCGTAACCAGAAGCAGTTTTGACGCAAATGTTCACCTTGATAACTGCCATGGAATCTTCACATCTGCTACTATAATTTCAAATTATGCTGGAACAAAGAAAGAAAGCAAGAATTCAATCAATTCATCAATAGGCACAAATTGAACAAAAAACAACAGAATAAGCAGAAGACAAATCAATTTTAGTATCATATATATACAGAAATGCCTAAACCCCTGCAAAAGGGGAAGAGGGATAAGGTACCAACCTATAGGTTAGTGCTTCAGTGTGGGTTTAAGCGTATGATACATTCTAAATTAATTTCAATAAGGCTATGAAACTTATCTACAATTTTTTATTTTTTATTTTTTTTGGTGGTTTCCTAGAGTCAATCAAATGTTACTATCTTGAGAACGTAACCCATCACTCATAGAGCAATACATGGGAAAATTAAAGGAGACAACATTGGTTAAGAGTAATTAAAGGACTAACAAGTAGCAATTTGGAAGAAACATGTATAAGGTACATAGAGCCAAACCTAGCTAAGTATATTAATTGCACTTCTTCGAGTTCAATATCTTAAAACACGAAAACTGACCTCAAATAGCTTCAGAAAAATCTCCTCCCTGTATTATGGTCACCATCATTATTGTTGTCACCAAAGCGGCTTGACTGAGTATTCTGTCTAGAATTTGAATCACCAAAACCACTAGAACGACCTGAACCAAAATCCCCGAAACCACCTGAGCGGCTTGGACCACCAAGGTTTCCAAAGCCACTATTCCGATCTGAACCACCTAGGTCTCCAAAACCTCCTGAATGGCCAGACACAAAACCACCAAAATTGCCTGAGCGGCCTCCACTAAATCCAACACCTGATCGACCAGAAGTAGGTCCACCAAAACGACCACCCCTATAAGTACCAGAGCCACCAGAACTGCCAAATCCTGAATCACCAAACCGACCACCCCCTGTGTTTCTATTAGAACCAAAACCACTGGTACCACGGTTCATGTCACGGTACATGTCCATAGCTCCCTCTTCAACTGCAATCCTTGGGAGCTAACGTATCAAGTTAATACAAAGTATAAACAAGTTAGTTCGATATGACTCAACAACAAAATGCAAAAGATGTAGCATTCATCTGCTTCACACGTTCATTTTCTTTGAAAGTCTCACTCTTTTCAGTTGGAATTGTTACTAAAACAGTATGAAAAAAGATTTCAGAAAGAACAAGGCCTAGATTGTTATTTGTTGTTGTAAAGTGGTTTAAAGCTATCCTAGATTCAATGTGTATTAGAAGTTAACAAACAAGTGCTTAAAAAAGAAATCAGAGCAATATTTAAACAGAATGGGCAGCGAACAATTTACCTCCACAAACCGGCATCCAACTTCACGTTCTATAGCTTTGACGTCCCTGTACTGGTGGGATGAATAGATGAGAATTGCACTACCTTTTTTCCCAGCACGGCCAGTTCGTCCAGATCGATGAACAAAAATCTCTGAAGAGTTTGGAAGTTCATAATGTACCACCTGGAAAGAAAACATTCAATCTGAACCCAAATACAGAATAAAACCATGGAGAAGAGAATAAACTATAAAAAGAAATCTCATTTGCCATCATTATTAAACCCCTAAGCAAGAGGAAAAAAAATCACACCTGCACCTTGTATGACTAAGAATCTTAACACTATGAAGCATCATTATCAAATATGCATGTTATCTATGTTGGTTATCACCCACAAATCCACAGCGCTGTGTTACAAGGGGTAAAAATAGTATCATCAAAATCATGAACTACCTTGAGAATAAAGAACAGTCATCCGACTCAACTTAGAATGGGTCAAAGTTCTGTTTAAATGTGCATATGCGATTAGATTTTAGATGTCAAAACCATACTACAACAAGAAGCTAAGTGATCATCTTAAGCCAAGAGAAGCAATAAGGATTTCAATAGGATATTAAGAAACAGAAAACAGCTGGCACTGTATCTATTCTTTTTTCATTTATTAACCTCCACCGTGGAAACTCATGCTTCACAAGTAAAATCATGTATAAGAATAAAAAAGATGAAATAATGATCATAAACACACCAGATCGACATTTGGTACGTCAAGGCCACGAGCAGCTACATCAGTAGCCACTAAAATATTGAATCGCCCATCTCGGAAGCCGGAAAGAGTTCTTTCCCTTTGGTTCTGTGAGATATCACCATGCAAGGCTTCACATCTAAAGTTTCTTTGCATGGCATATGCCAAAAGATCAGCATCACGTTTTGTTTGGGTAAAAACAATACATTTTCCTCCTTTCCCGTGCTCCTGATAACAAATGCACAACATGTTGTCGGAAGAGGAAACTGACTACTGGAATAAATTAAAGATCATAGAAATGATGCAGTAACCAGATTAAATATACAATTGGAGATGGCAAACAAAATGAACTTTAAATTCATACAGTTATTAGAGATCCAATCATTGCTGGTTTCTCACGCATATCTGCTGCAATTGCATACAAGGAAATCCCTTCAGCTAATTTCTGATCAGAATCTCCCACCTGTAATACACATTTGACTTCAATACATTCATGCCGTAAACACACTATTGACCACAAAAAACTCCACAAAATCATAACTGCGGTATAATTCACGCAAGAAAAAAAATTCAATTAAGAACTAAGAATATAGACAGCAGGGATCTGCACTCTCACAAGATCAACAGTAACCGGATTCTTTAGGAACTTTTGTGTAAGTTTTAATATCCATTTAGGCATAGTAGCCGAAAACATCATGGTCTGATGATTCTGTGTCATGTATCCCAAGATAGTCTCAACATCATCGGCAAATCCCACATTAAGCATTTGATCAGCTTCATCTAGAACGGTAAACTTTACTTCAGATAAATTCAAAGAACCCCTCTTGATCAAATCAATAACTCGCCCAGGGGTACCAACAATAATATCAACGCCTTGGTCAAGAGAACTCATTTGGCGTGTAATGGGCACACCCCCATAAACACAGAGAGTATCTAACCCAGGAGCAGATTCATAGAATTCTTTA
>CAIGRQ010257480.1:0-10477 GCA_903798375.1 Fraxinus sp. D2006-0159 | reverse complement strand
AGGAGAAGGCTTCGCAGCTGTCGGCGGCCCAGGAGAAGGCTTCGCAGCTGTCGGCAGGAGCTCGCGAGGCAATCGCAGGGAAGAGACGCCGCCTAGGGTTCGCCGGAATCAGCTCAGAATGGCCGGAGCAGGGCCGGAATCGGCATCTAGGGTTTGGGTTTTACACTGTGCTTTGATACCAAGTCGATTTTAGGGGAAAAATATTTCATGTATTGATAGATAGAAAGTATACAAAGTATATACAAGGTGAAAAAGGGAAATTGCACTTTAGTCCCTAACAATAACAAGAAGTACAAGTAGGTAACTGATCTATATTTCAACTCATATATATTACTGGCTTTACAGACGTGGAATATAAAAACACTAACTTTAGAAGACCAAGTGATTGGTGATGTTGAGAGAAGAATAAGTTTGATCATACACTTTCCAAGTTCTTCCGTTGATTTATTTTTTGTTATTTTTATTTAGCTGCAAATGGGAACATTGCAAAGTCGGATGGATGCAGAATTTCTCTTAGCAAACATGTGCTCTGTCAAATTTAAAGAGTGGATAGTGGTTTTGGCGACACTTTTGAGACGTTCAGAGGTATAATGTACACGTTCTATATAATACATGTTGCCCATACAGAGCTCTGCCCTGCACTAATTCCCTGATTTTTATATAGTTTCAAATAATATTTTCTTTCAGAACTATTCAGATCATTATTACTGTCTGCCAATCATGCACGTCCTATTAATTTTTAAATAATAAATAAATTTATTTAATCACATTCATAGTAATAAGCCCCTATTTGATTTAGCTAAAAATAGATTTTGATAAAAGTTGATGACATGTGTAGTTGACAAGTTTTGGGTCATATGAAACATGTAGTTGAAAATAAGTTTGACAAAATGGGGCCAAACAGGGGCTAAATATGGTTGCATATAATAAAGCTGTCACTGCTCAACTTAGATGGAAGAAGTTTTTTTTTTTTTTCGTGGATTCCCTTATTCTTTTAAAAAACTTTGGTCCATGTTTAAGACTTTAGTACCCTAATTAGGGCAGACTACCAGAGTTTATTGCAGTTTGATAATATGCTTAATTTATTTTTTGTGCTCAGGTCCTCTTTGATTTGTTTAGACACGATTTGCGATTGTGGAAAGCTTATAGCATTACTCTAGAGGTATGGTTTTTTATGGAATTATGACCGCAGTTCTTAGTCATTTTTACGTTGCTCACTCTGGTTTTGCCATGTTATATAAAATATGCAGACACACCCAGCATTTGCTGAATACCGTGATTTGCTTGAAGAGTTGGAAGGAAAGCTTTCAAGCTTTCTAGTATCTGGAGCTACTCGAGAATCTTGAAGGATGTTTGAAATCCATGGCTTAGCTAATCCTCTTGTTAATACATTCGTGATTCTGGAAGTTTTGGCTACTCCATCTGGGGCAGACGGGAGATTTTAGCGTCCTATTCTGGGAAATCGCATCATGAACCGACATGACCATCGTGATTATAGTCCCACACAAATTATTGTAAGCATTCTGTCTGTGTATATAAACCCCATACCATGTTTGCTGCCTAAATTAATTTTTTTCACTTATTTTCTTTGCTAAATTGAGAGGAAGAGAGATGAACGGCTATTGTAGGATTTAGACATAAAGAATTTGTTTGGACAATGCATAGATGGTTAAATTTTGCTGCTGAAATTCTCTTTATTGAAAATAATGTTTATCTAAATTTGTTCAAATTGTATATGTTCAAATTGTAATCATACCATGAATTATATGCTACAAATCTATGATTCTATTTCTAATAAATATGGCTGTCGATTGTGAATCCAGCATCATCTGTGATATCCCGTCGCCCTTTTTCCTCTGTGGAACTCTAGTTCTCCCGTCCACTCGTGCACTCTCTTTGAAAATCTCGAAAGATTAAAAAAATTATTGGATGAAAAATTAACTCTTTTTTATGCATACAAAGAGCGGGGGAGGTGGAGGATTGAAGAGGAGGTTGGGAAGGGGTGGATTTCTCTGGACCCAGTTATTCTGAAGAAAGATGGGTATAGATCTCGGGCAAGAATGATTTGAAAGATCCAAAATAAAAAATACAGTATTCACTAGTAGAGATGGCAGTGGGGTGGGGGCACCCCCTCCACTCCACCACCCCGCCTTGCCTTAGACGGTGTGGGGCGCAGACCTGTCCTGTTTCTTCCTCCATTTTTTTTTTGTTAACTAATTTTTTTTATTCTCCACACCCCGCCTTGCCAACCCATCGGGGTGGGTGGGCGGGGAGGCACTATTCACTAGCAACAACATAATTGAGAGATAGTAATGGACTAATGGTCAATATATGCATAAAATCCAATTCAACCCAGCATGTTACCTAATGAACTACATTAAATTTGATTTGAGTTTTTCTTGTTCTTTTTCTGCATACCTCGACTTGACGTGAGCATGACAAGAAAATGGAATATATATACCATCGGTAGTATCCCTTTTTCTGTGATACACACAAATTTCAGATATCTTGGTGTCGTCACTGGAAAGTTAATCATTTACTTATAAAATCATTCGGTTTTTCTTTTATCTTCTATGAAAGACTGTGCGTCGTGTCTTGGTCTCAGTGTGAATTTTTCGAAAAAACCCTAAATGATGTTGGGGGTAAATAAACATCAATAATTTTCATAGTTAGAAGCAAAGTTACTTTGCAACACTGTTTCCTCCTGAAGATGGGGTGCCCATATATTACTTCATTCATTCAAATATGTATTTTACACAAAACACTACTCTGAATTTTACACACCGCTCAAGCTTATTGTTACTGCATATTCTATTGAGAAAATTGTTTCAAATACACAATATATAAATCGTCATCGAGATTTTATATATTTATTTCACCTCTTCATCTTCACTTCATAAGAACTACGAGATCAACCCTCACCAGCTGAAGCTGATGGACTCAAAATGAAGATTATCTGCCAAACCAGAAGAGCATATGGCTGCAACATCGTGTCTCATTTTCTTAGGTCCACTAACAAGTACACCAATGCTTGATCCTTTGTTCTCCAACAATATTCCTACAAAATCCCATATCATTTTTAATCTTTTTTCACTCGAAAGAAATATGCTTCCAAATGATAATTTTTGTAATATTGATAAAAGGGGAAAAAAAAACATGAAAGAGATTTGGAGTTTCTTACTCTGGAGGTCAGGCCTTTGACCATAATGCACATTGATAGACTTGATAACTGATTGTTGAGGAAGGCTTTCCAATTCTCTCTCATCACCACCAAATGAAGATATACTAGTCACCGAATCTTCCCTGTCGAGAATCTGCTTGGCTTCGCTTGAATTCCGTTTCTTGTTCCACATAAATGCACCGGTGGCCATTAAAACAATGGAAGAACATATGAAAAGCATGTTCATCAAAGCCTTCTTGGGTAAGGAATAGAGCATATTGGTGTTTTGATCAATAGGGTAAATGACATATTGAGTGAAAACTCCAAGAAGCACAAGAAAAACAATAAAAGATGATGAAATTATTGCACATAGCCAAAGCCAACTATTGGGGCCTAAAGTGGGGTATATAGGTGCATCAGAAGGATTAGGCCTGAAAATTACAGTTTGTGGGGTCTGTAGTTTGTCTTTTGGATGCCCTTTTTCCCTTGTAATATAGGCTTCAACTTGGAGGTCTAAATTGGTGCAAGATTCTGATGAGGGAATGCCAGAAATTGGGAGAATTAGGTCTAATATGGAGAGATGTGAAGAATTCTTGAATACAGTGATGAGTTTTATCTTAGGAATGTTGTGGGATTGCGATGTGGAATTGATGTAGATTAGTTGTCTGATTATTGATATGAAAGGGGTGATTCCACTNTTCAACTTGGAGGTCTAAATTGGTGCAAGATTCTGATGAGGGAATGCCAGAAATTGGGAGAATTAGGTCTAATATGGAGAGATGTGAAGAATTCTTGAATACAGTGATGAGTTTTATCTTAGGAATGTTGTGGGATTGCGATGTGGAATTGATGTAGATTAGTTGTCTGATTATTGATATGAAAGGGGTGATTCCACTGCCTCCACTGACCATCACCAGCACGTCATGCCTGAACCAATGAAATTTGTCCATTGTTAGTCAAGCACGCACATCAATTACGAGCATGCACCCGTGCGTACATGCATATACAAGTGTTAAGTCTTATTTAAAAGCTTAAATTGTCAGATATGAGTTCAAGCATATTTTATCTTCGACGTTCTTGGTAATACTTCATCAAATGATTATACCCAGCTAGGACGGTTCAAAAGTTCGACCAAGATTCCAAGGAGTCAAGTCATTAGCGAAAGAAAAATTTAAATTGCAAGCAAGTGAGTATTTGAAATTATATAAACGTGTATGTATTTTCTTGTTTGTGTGTGTGTGTGTGTGTGTGAGAGAGAGAGAGAGAGAGAGAGAGATTGTATTTTAAAAAAAAAAAATAATGAAAAAAACTTCCTATTCTTGAACATTCAAAGGCATAATAAGAAACTTAGTCGAGCTTTCATCCCAATGTATACGTATGCGATTTTCTGCGTACAGCTAGATCAGTTTCTGCTTCGATGTTCAATTTTTTCTCTTCAAGTTGGTCGGTCTAGTCTAGTTTTATTAATATCAGTAAGTCATTAGGAAGAACTGTTATTGTGCAGTTTGCAAGTAAACTTACCTGAGAAAATTTGTAGCAGCAGGTCCATATGGTCCTTCAACTGAAACTTCAAGACGACGATTCTTCGAAGGAGATGAAATCAAATCATAGAGATTTTTAGTCCAATTTCCTTCACATTTGATGACAACACTAATCCTATCAGGTTCCAAATTACTATTTGAAGTAACAGTGAAAGGATGCCACTGCAGCTTTGAAATGCTAGGAACATTTATGAACATAGTGCTTGTTGGACTGTAATTCAAATCTGCAAGAGAAAATTTAGAAATTTAATGATACATCAATCATTAGAATTTGAACTAGTTCGAACTTCGGATAAGGAATTCTTTCTTTTTGGGGGAATGAAAGATCGTCAAGGGAGAGTATAATACTAGTATCTGTAGAGGATACGATAACCTGAGCATGTTTGGCTAAGACTAAAAAGTTCACTTGTAGGTAGAAAATCTTTGAAATAAATAATTTTTATTGGGCTGAGTTGATAATAAAAATAAATAATTCTTATTGTACCATGTGTGTGCGCTACAAGTTATGTAAATCATACCTCTACTCTTCGAGAAATTCAATTCTACAGTTTCACACGGTAGAACACGAGCAGATACAAGTCGGACTTTTTGTCTCGACTGTAAGAACCTCAAGTAGCGATCGATGAAGAAGAGATAAAAACCAGGGAGCATAATGCATGCAAAACCAATTCCAACGTGTAGAATGAAGAAAATCATGAAGGGAATGTAGAGATAATGAGTGTACAAGAAGACCTCAAACATTTTTCTTCTTATATTAGGGTAAGTTGTCATCCACAAAGTCAATCCACACAACAACCCTATTTCTCCAGCTACATTTGATTTTGATATATTATGTTGATCCCATTTGAGCATCTGCATAAATTAATACAACAAGAGACAGAAAGTTAGAGTGTGACTCTGCATGCCTGCATGGGTTGTTCGTATGTTTATCGATCAAAAAAAAAAAAAGTATCGGTGTTGCATTACATTGATAGATCAATAACACAACAGTCGATTATAAAATTAAGAAAGTAGTTTCGATTGTGAAGGTTCTTATATGACGAGTAAAAGTGAAAATGTCGACAAGGCCTTCAATATAATTCATCATCAAACACTATTCCCCTAGGAAAAACATTATGTTTGTCAAACATTTTCTTGATTTTGGGGTATTATAAATATATCTCAAAATGTTTCTTTTCTATGTTACAAAGAGTAAATATATTTCTAGGCTGATGGGATCATGGTATAGAAAATGGGTGGCCCAGATTGACCAATATAGAAAATGGGTCGAACCAACCTATTCATCATGAACAAGCTGACTTAACCCTCCAACCCATATCCATCCCAAATTCACAAATTTTTATGAGGTATAATTATTTTCAGATATTAAAAAGAAAATAAAACTTTTGATCATTGTAAAAAAAGTCTTCTAGTGATCTTGCTATCAATCAAGAGGATTTCACATATTATCAAAAAACCAAAATCGATTTACGAAAATTTAAATACAAAAATTGTTTTCCACCGTTTATTCCGAACCTAACAAAATTAAATAAAAGTTAAATCTTTTCATTTTTGGGTGAGCGCGAAGATATTTACACTTCAAAGTACTTTCTCATAATCGCTTATAAGGAAAAAATAATAATAATTCTATAGTGGTTATGTGACAATGACATCAATTCTTATTCTTCTTCTTATTATTTTTTAAAATAAATTTACACTGTTTTTAAGAATTTCAATAATTATTTTTTAAATTGAACATTAACATTCTCAATAAAATTGAAATAAAATAAATCACCATGAATAACAGTGATATAAGGTAAGGTATAATCAATCCATCCTATATAATCCTCCACTAAAATAACAATTGAATTAAGTTTATGAGCCACTTTATATCCTCTTTGGAGGAATAAAGTAACAAATACCACAGCTTGCTTCTTCTAACAAATCAAATATATCACGGAATACTTTGCAAAATGAAAATATAATATGATCTAATCTTTTGTTTTTATTATAAATAATTTTTTAGACAAGTCACAATCCAATTGGTATAATTGGAGCACTGAATTATGGCCCATAAAGCTTGCTTGAAAATGAGTCAATTTGTGATCCTATATATCTTGATTGATTGATGGCCATGATTTCATGGTCCTAACAGAAGAAATTCCATGATGAACCAAGAGGACTAATGACAATTAAAAATGGTTCCTTAGTGATAACACTATGGACAATTTTTTGTGGACACTTTGATTTGCCACATATATGTTAAGATTGAGGTTGAAAAATTGGATACCGTGTTTTACTTTTTGAGAAAGTGAATGGAGGATACGTGTAAACATATGACGATAGTTACAGGTCACATTTATGTCAGATGAATGTATTATTAAACAACAAATATTTTTATTTGTTGTCGTGCAAAGGGTTAAAACATTTTACTTGTTTTTGTGGGTACTTTATGTCAAGATTCTCTAAGTGGGCTCTTGGATACTCCATTCTACTTCCTAAGGTAGTGAGTGAAGCATACGTATCAAAATGTGACGATAGCTATATGTCACGTTTACATCACTTGATATTATTAAATGTCAATATTTGTTTTTGTCGACAAAGGGTTAAAACATTTTACTTATTATATATCTTTAATGGGATATGTTGCATATATAGCTAGGCTTGAGAATTAGACCCAATTAAAGAGTATTAAATTCTGAAATTCAAGGGTTAGCTGCTACAAATTAATCTAGTATGTTACAGTATAGAATTTTAAACTAAGATGATTAAATATTAATTAGTAGTAAACCTCTTAAGTTCAAAAAGTCTGGGTTTTACCTATTTTCTAAAATTATATATTTGCTACCTAGGGCGAAAAAAAAAATGAATTCGGCATGTATATGTAAATGGACACTTTAAAAAATGCGATGGTAAACATAAACGAACTTTAGACAATTTGATGGTTCATCGCGTGAAATAATAATAATAATAATAATAATAATAATAATAATAATAATAATAATACTTATTTTCTTTTATTCAAGACAACCTACCACCACCCCTCCTAGGGTTATATGGATTAAAAAAAAAAAAAAAACACCATTGATGCATGAAACCAAACCATGATGCTTTTAACTTTTGCTTTTTTAAAAATTTTAAGTCAAAAATTGCTTCTAAAAGTGAACACCTTTGGGGGAGTCCCACTCTGAAGACAATTAATTCAAAGGAAATGACACCTTGTTTTTCACTCTTTTAAAATCAAAGTATTGTTAGGTAAGTCCACTAAGATTAAAGTGAAAAAATAATCATAAGCAATGGGTAATGCTTAAGTGATTTCCTTTGATTTTCACTATGATTAGAGATTGACATTGAAGTCTTCAATCCTTATTGGATGAAGTAACCGTTGAACCACCTTATTTATAAATTTAAGGTGTCATTTTACTTTACTCAATACCTCTTCCACGTGGTGCTCTGTTTTTTTTTTTTTTTTTTNGTCTCATCCAAGTTAGGTTGCCTAATTATATAAAATATTTAAGGGCATGTTTGTTTCAGATTAAAATCAGATTTAATCTAAATCAAAGTCAAACAATCAATATTACACACGTTTTTCATGGGTCCCATAACTTTTTAACCACATATTTCAAAAACTTCTATCACAATTTACTAAAATTCTAATTTTAATCTCCACCAAACACCCACTAAGTATGTACAGAAAACTTATAAGAAGGACCTCTATAACCAAGAAATTTAGAGGCCCTAGGTAAAATCGTCACGTTGTTCGGTTCATTACTCCTCCTTCCTCTTCTAACGTGTTCTATTTAGATTGAGTCCTTGTTATAAACGAGAGACTCTTATGTCTAAACAAGACATGTTCCAACTCGTGTTTTTGTTAATTAAAAATTGGTGACCAACCACTAAATAGTTATTAACATATTTTTCATTTCGTATCTTATTCATTCTAGTATGAACATACATCTATCTTAACGTCCTTATACGAGGCTTATAAGTATATTTATCCATAACAAACTCTTGAAAGAAATGGGAAGAAATTTTACCTCTGATAATCTATCAGTGAGACTCCAGTAGGTAATATAAAGAGAACCATGAATAGTAAAGAGGGTCATGGCTATATTTCCAAGCCACATATGATACTTGATGCTACCCTCAGAAGTTAGCCCCAACATGGGTAAAATGGATGAGCCTCTTGTCACTGGATAGAATAGAAATGTTAAACATACATTTCCCGCTAGACCAAACACTATGGCCACTCTATCGAACTTGGTTTGCCACCTGCCAAAAACGACATGAAGATTTTATATGAAATACATTGAATGTAAGAGAGAGAGATACACTTGTCTAATACACGCATGTCATAGAAAATATAAGACGTGAAAGGAATACTAGCAAAGAGAAGTCATTCACACTTTTGGCCTTGTGCCGTGGAGAGTAGAGAAACTTTCTTAAACCAGTAAAAGTAAACCCAAAAATTATGTGAAATGTGCAGAAGATATGAGGTAGATACGCTTGTCTAATATATGTGCTTGTGAAAAATACAAGATGTTAAGGGAGATGAGCAAAGAAAAAAGTTTCTTACACTTTTTCGTGTCGTTGCATTTGGAGTAGAGGAACTTGCTTAAACCAGTGACGCACATAATCTGAGAAATACCAAACATCAAGAGCGATGAACATAGCGAATAAAGCTAGCTCTGTCAATGTAACAATTCCGAGCCCCTTAACGATCATTGGTCGCTTCAAGAACTCGAATTTGTAAGCCCCTTTTTTGCTGGTCATTTGTAGATCATCAAAAAACATCAAATAAGTTGAAATTAAGCAGTGAAAAAAGAAGGTAATAGATGCAATAAAAAGAACTTTATTGATAATATTTCCTACCTTGCTATGTTACTGTCACCGGTTCTTTTCTTTCCCAAATGCAGATATATACATCCCACAGCAGCTATGAATAATATTGGGAATGTGAAATCCAGCATTATTGGACCTGCAAGGTAGAGATTGTTGAAGACAAAAATTATAATTATATAAAAATTTATGCCCCCCTCTCTAACAGGTTAATCTTTCACGAGAGATGGTTTAACAATTCATGTTTTGCTGCTACACTTATTTATGAAAATTGTACACATGGCAAGCCTGTGACGTGAAAGGTAAATTTAGCCTTCACATAAGGCGTGTCTTTTAGTCGAGGGTGGGTTTCGACGGTGCAAGTTTTGCCAAATTTATGGGCATGTTAGGTCATGATGCAAAACATAAATTCAGCCTACGCGCGCATGAACGAGCATGTTTAAGAGTTCAAGTTTCGCCGTCACTTATTAACAAAAACTATAGACGGCACCTCCCACTGATGACCAAGATAAATTTAGGTTATGTCTGCAAGGAGGCTTCTTGAACCAAGGTTTTGGATACAAAACTTGGATGGAAAAACACAAGAACTTACCTTGTATTCCAAAGAAAGTTGAATTTGTATCAGCCAGAATATGCGGCAGCCATTTATCATAATAAGTATCAGTTGGCATAATGATCCACATCATAATACCAGAAGGGCTAGCACCAAAAGTGATCCTCGGACACCATTAATAACTGTAGAGGAAGCCATTAATCTTTTTGCCTTTGAATCTCCTCTCTATGAAAGGAAATTTGTTAAGTGTATAATTGAATGCTTTGATGGGTTGTATATATATAACTTTTTTTTGCAGTGTATGTACTGTTTGTGACTTGACAAGGTTATTTTAACCACTAAATGGACTGATGACCTCAACTCATCTGTCTCCAATCTTGTTTTGTACATTTCTTTTCTTCTCGT
>CAIGRQ010257461.1:0-24443 GCA_903798375.1 Fraxinus sp. D2006-0159 | reverse complement strand
CAACAAACAATCGTGAATCCACTTGTGAATAATAGAAATCGAATGTTGAAGACTTGAAGTAGAATGAAGAAATGTAGAATTGAGAAGTGAATGAAGATTATATAGTGGTGTATGGTATAAAATGAATTGTAAAATCAAAATAATAATGTAAGAAAAAATGTATAAGGGCTTGTCGATAATGACTTGTAAATGGTTGAGAATAGAGATTAGAGAGTAGAGAATGAGAGATTGCTATTGATAATGATAGATTAGTAAGTTTGGTGGGAAAAAAATGTTGTAATGAGTGGATATTTATAGGGGTAAAAATTAGAAAAAAAAAATAAAATAAGAAAAGACCAGAACGGTCACTGAAATCTCAGTGAAGAACGATCACTGAAATTCAACTTTTAATTTTTTTTTTAATATTAGCGAGCCACGAGCCGAGCGGCTCGTGGCTTGTATAAATAGACGAGCCCACGAGCTCGGCTTGTGGGTTCGTCTAAACAAGTCGCTCGCCGAGCGACTCGTCTAATTGACGAGTGTCTGCCGAGCCGCCCTGCTTGGGCACGTCTTTTAACGAGATCGAGCGGCTCGTAGACATTTACAGTACGAGCCGAGCGGACAAGTCGACGAGCCGCTCGACTCGATTGCCATGAGAATATAGGTCTTGTTTGGCCTGCATTATTATCTCATTAAAATGAAAAATATGACTGTTATCCATCATATCAACTCAAGCCGCTCTGCTCGATTGTCATGAGAATATAGGCCTTGTTGACTCGCATTATTATCTTATTAAAATGAAAAATATGACCGTTATCCATCATATCAACATTTAAATTTAAATTTTCTATCTCTTGTGTAGGTCCCAACAACGACTATATTTTTCATTCTCATTCTACAATAATTTGGCTCAAACAGGGGCTCAATATTATCTAATATTGTATAGTCCATTATTGGTAGACGGGCTTAACCAAAAAAATTACTTTTTGGTTTTAATTTTTCAAGTTTTAAATTTAAATTTTCTATCTCTTGTGTAGGTCCCAACAACGACTATATTTTTCATTCTCATTCTACAATAATTTGGCTCAAACAGAGGCATAAGTTAGAAAGCATCATCCATTCATCCTCGAGAAATATCAATGTAGCGTTGCTAGTGAGATTTTCGATTGTCAAAAAAGACGGACCTCTACATAGAATAATAATGCGATTAATAGAAGAAAACTCTCATAAAAATGTTTCCATTTGCGATATACTCTCATGTCTATTGCAAATCGTAGAAAACCCCCTATTTGAAACCTTTTGTACGAAAATCCCCCCTACCGTCAAATTTACCGTTCAAAATAGAAAAAATGTCAAAATTAAAAAGTAATAATTGTAATTTTAGTATCCAAACTTTTTATTCTTTTACAAATTATACCCAATTTTTTTTATGTACTACCCACAATTCCAAACCTTTAAAATTTTATTTTTCACCCTACCTTACTCCATCTTCTTCTCCAAAATTTTATTATTTTATTTAATCCCTTCCAAACCCCTCCTAAATCTCTCACCCCAAATTCATCGTTTCTTTTTCTCATTCCTAAGATAGGTCCTCACACACACGCAACAGTGCTTCACACAAGGCATGGTGGAGAGTTGAATTCATCGAAGGCAAAAACACCATAATTCGCCTTTAGAGCTGCCACGACTGCTACCTCATGGTGGTGGATGAGCCATTTCTTCTCAGCATGACCAGAAAAAGGTTCTGCAAACTATTTTGGCTACAAAAATGACACTTCAATTGAATGCGAGCCTGTAAAATAAGGGAATTATGTGAAACTAATGACGATGGAAGGAAAATTCTTAAGGGCTAATAGGGGAATGCCGCTATGGAGGAATTCAATAACTCATGATATTCCTCTTATATCTGTAACTCAAAATTGGTTTTTGTGTGGAGTGGATATGATGCGAGCCCACGTAGCAATAGTGGCTACGAAATCCACGACAAATTAGAACAAATCCAAGAAAGCCAAGAATCAACATTTGATAAGTTTGACCCAATAAATTATTGAATCAAATAATCAAGACAATCGCTAACAATATATTGACCTCATGATTACAAAACTTGTGAAACTTACTTATATTGTAGAACGTCACAAGAATTTAATTATTGATAAATTCAAAATTAATTCAATGAAAAACGAGAAGACAATAATATGTCTCGCAATATTATCTCTTAAATTGTATGTTTTTACAATGAATGGAATGAGTCATATTTATAAGGAACCCATAAAAAACCTACTTAAACAATGGAATTAATATTCAAAATATCAAGATTTACTATAAAACTAGAGTTTTAAAATAAACTAAGATTTTTTTCCAAAATTTGAAAAATTCGGTGTCGAACTTGTACTGTGCAGTCGCATAGTTCACCCAAAAGACCAGTAGACCACTCTAATTCTTGGTATAGAGACATGCGGTCGTATGCTTAGTTACTTTTTCAAACTTTCTCGTCCGCTACTTGAACCAGTTGATCCATCTTGTTTCTTTCTTCAAATTCAACATGAAACTTGTTCATTTGCTTATTGTGATCAATGTTTTGTCCACCGTAACTTGAGTAAGTGATCTAATAGCTTCCTTGACCTTCTTTGCCCGCGACCTCATCATTGGTCCTTCCTCAACGACCAATGGATCATTACCCGAACTTGTCTTTGTATCCTGAATCACATCAGAATATTTCTAATCTTGGGAATACAAAGAAGAAATGAGGAATTTGAGGTGAGGGTTTTGGAAGGGATTAAATAAAATAATAAAACTTTGGAGAAGAAAATGGTGTGGTGAGGTGGAAAATAAAGTTTTAAAGGTTTGAAATTTTGGGTGGTACATAAAAGAAATTTTGGTAAAATTTGTAAAAGAATAAAAAGTTAGGATACTAAAATTGCAATTATTGTTTTTAAATTTTGACAATTTTTATTATTTGTAATGGCACGGTAGGGGTTTTACGTAGAAAATGTTTCAAATAATGTTTTTTGCAATCGCAAATGAAAACGTTTTAGAGAATTTTTTGCTATTTATCCAATAATAATGTTATGTAGCATCAATTTAAATGTGGACGTGGACCCTACGATTCATAGCATTATTAAGAAGAAGAAACATAACAGCCTCTTTAACCACTATTTTTGCTGGGATTGTGCTATTTCGCACATGCAGTTTGACAGATACATTGACCCAACTAAAAAAAAAAAACCAGTTTGCCCGTCAACCACTTCACTTAAATGAAAACCTAGTTAGGTGACCTATTTCGATTAAAAAATGAATTTGGGGTGACTAAAATGAAATATGCCTTCAAAGTCCTGTGTGTTTTAACTCTATAATTAATGGTCAATAAATGTTCTAAATTAATTACTGTAAAATAACGTGAGAATCAGTTATCAAAGTTATACTTCCAGGTTCCAAGCAACAAGTTTATTCAGTTCACCAGAAAACATTGCAATATAATCTTTCGAGTAATGTTATTCATTTTCAGTGGGATTATAAACACGGTCTAGATGGCTTTAAATGATATGTTAAATGAAAAATCATTTAATGTCACCTTAACGCCACCTAGACTATGTTTATAACCCACTGTAATCTTTTACTAATTGCTCCATCAAACAAAGAAAAAGAAAGATGAGTACAAACCACAATCCCACAGTGCGAAAAATATCTACAATACACTGCAAAATGTGTTGATTGATCCTAATAAAAACGCAGATTCTTTTACGCGAGTAGGTGTGCGTATAGAAGCAGATGTATAAGCTCTCGTGCGCAAATGCAAATTACATGGGTAAAATGTGACAAGTTTTTGTGCAGAAAGTGATCTTAGGATCAATAAAATCAAGTTAGGCATATGAATGGGAAGAAAGACGCAGGATAGGAAAATGAAATATTCATATTTGTTGGGCATGAACCGATGTACAAAGAATTTGCATTAGCAAATGAAGACTTTCACTTTACATAAGTTCTCATTAATCATAGTTGGACGTGTAAGAGTCTAGTTTTCCCCTTCTAATCAACTATTTAGAATAAAGTAAGGCTTGCAGGAGAAAAAGAAAATGAGCAGTAAAGCACCACATGGATAGAGAGTAAAGCTATACCATAACTTTTGTTTCAAGTTAAATATAAAGGTTGCAGTTTCACATTAACTACCAATTATGGGATGGAGAAGGTATCGTGCTGCATAAAGAATCGCTGAATCAGTGAGAAAGAACCAATAAAGATTGAGATAAACCATAGCATTAAATCACTAAAATTGTATTCAGATAACTCAGATAAATATTCATGTATATATGTATATATGGTCACATCCCCATGGTGAAAGAACGGGTAAAATGCTCTCATAATTAAGAAACATTTTTGTGAAATTATTGGCAACTTGAAGTTCACGAATATACCACATTATTGAACTTAATTAGGTTGACTAAAGGTAAAGTGAGAGGGGGGACCGATACATTTTTATGCACAAGAATATATGAGAATGCTATCTTTTATCACCCCAACTTCCCAAGTATCTATAAAAGAAGCCTCTGTGAAAAAGTGAATTTGATAAATTCACAGAATGTTTGAACCATATATAAAGTAATGATGAAACAATGTGCAACTAAACTTGTTTGGATACAAGAAGCAACAGGTACACAGGATAAACAGAATGACAAGTGTTGAAGAACGAAAAGATGTCAAACAATAGCACAATCCCACCAGTGAATAATATTGTCAACTTGAGTCTCGTCAATCTATCATCAGACATTGCAACAAAAAGGCAGAAGTTCCAATCAATGCTAAGTTTTAAATCCATTCAAATTTTGCAGTACAAGGATCAAGAAACAGAAAAGAAGAATAGCAGAGAATGATATACATATCATCGGCACTAAATGCCAGCAATGCATCCACTGATATCCAATAAAGCATAAACTGGAAGTAACTATGGTATACACTACAAATCTGATCTAAAGCTTTGTATACTATATTTTACATTTATTCAGTAACTGGTATAGATTGACAACGTAACACGAGAGTTTAAGCTTCTACAGCATGATATCAAACCACATCAACTTTTACCAATAACAGCAATATGACATACACTCGAGAAGATAAAAAATAAAAAATAAAAAAAGCAAGAGAGGACTAGAATTTCTTAATGCATATCACAAACCAATGAGAATAAAAAGAGACTCTGTAGTATAAACTACATTGACAAATCAATCCATTGCTGCAAAATTGTTTATCCAGCACAAAACTTCCCCGTCATGGTAAGTTTTAAGATGCTTGATGTTCTCTGGACGCTGCAGTTGATGCATCAGGTATTATCATTGTAGGGGCTGATGACATGGTCTGGTACTGAGCAGCCAACTGAGGTGACAGAGGCTGGGAATATATTTCAGCATGTCTAGGATCAGCATATGCATAAACATAATTAGAATTGGCAGCAGAAGGGGGAGCCATTGATTGAGGAGGATAAATTTGAGTGTAACCAACATACTGGGCTTGGTGCTGACTGGAAGGAACCTCGACTAATGGTGAAGATGCTGCAGATGCTGTTCTGTATGCACCAATGGCCGTATCGGGTTTGGAAACAGGATCATTTCTGGTCTGAATATAAGCTGCAGATGGAGGCATTGCAGCCAAAGGAGGTTTCTGGGGGTGGCTAGAAGGGGCAGGCGACACTAATTCACCATAACTTGGTTGCTGCATTGGTAAATTATAAGCTTGGGCTGGTCTAGCAGGCAAGAAATAAACTGGGTACTGCTGCTCAAGTGCAGAGTGTTGTGGATGATATTGTAGCTGAGAGGAGTATGCAGGGTAACACGACCCAATTGGCACTGGCCCAGCTGAGATATAAGGGGTACTGGAATGAACAAACTGTTGTGGCTGATGCATTTGAGGATTATTTTGGTCAAACTGGCCTGGTAATACATAATAGGATTCCTGAACTTGAGGATGCATCTGAACCCTCGTATAGTTTTGATTCTCAGTCTTCAGATCAACTGGATCGGCAGAAACATTACTATTTCCAGATTTAATTTTTACAGTAGATTCTTGATAAATAATTTGTCCCTGCCTAAAGAATGGGTTTGCTACACTTCCATCACTGTTCGGTTAAACCATCAAAATCCCAATTCAGATCAATTTGAATTCATTATAATCATAATTACACACATAAATGCTGACCAAATAAATAAATAAAAAAGGGAAATTCTACTTATAAGTAATTGGGGGTACCTTGAAACTGATTCTGGGGAAAGCAAATCAACAGGTCCAGTTTGTTTCTGTTGAAATTGAGGAATCTGTTGTTGTAATTGTACCTGTTGTTGCTCCACTTGTTCTGGTTTCCTATTCCCACCGCGATCATCAGAGAAAACACGATTGGCATACTCCCCACCAACCACCATCGGAACCCTTGAAACCACCGCCCTAGCCGCCACACCAGCGGCTACAAAACCCCCAACCTCCTCCTGCTTCCGCGGTAAATTAACATTTCCCCCAACACCTACAACCCCAAAATTTATCTGCTGAAATTGCTCCTCAATTCCCAACCCTCCCACTTTCTGGTTCTCCTCGATATGTAATTTTGCCGGTGGAAGGTTCGCCGTGGACGGAGAACTCGAGGTAGACCCAAATGACGAGGAGTTTTCTAGCATAGAGGAATCCGGGATAGAATGCACATCATGATTAAGGGAAGTCCCATTCCCATTTCCACTTCCACCATTCTTCGACGCCTCGATTTGGGCTTCCACATCCTTCTCTCCCACAGCCGCCTTACCCACAAATTCATCGTCCAACCCAAGAAGACAATTTACCGAAGAAGATTCAGAAAACCCACGATCACTAACCCCACCAGAAATATTACTAGCTTTCCCATTCAACGCATCTAGAAACCAGTCCTCCGATTTAGTCGATGATGTCTCAACAAGAAGCTGTTCAATACTCGAACTCTTAGGAAACAAAAACAGGCGGAGGCGACCAGGTTTCGACCCACTAGCAAAATCAAGCCGGTCGTATTCTTCAACCATATTCTCGAAATCTTCATCCGTAGTAACAGAAATCAACGAGTCCAGGTCTTCATTGGGGAGCTGGTATCTGATAGTGAAAGGCTCATTGTTGAGGAGGGTTTTGGAGAGCCGATGGTGGATGTCGGAAAAGGAGTCGTTCCGGTCGATGACGATGATACGGGTGGTGCCGCCGATGTAGCAAAGTGACTTGTCATGAGGGCGGGGGACTATGTGGCCGCCATAGCTGCACATAAGGCGGAGCTTTGGAAGTTGGGGCGATGTTGGCGGTGGGTCTTCCCAGGAGTTTGTTTGTCGAGAGTGGGTTGAAGAGTCTACAGAATTTGGTTGGGGTTGCTGTGGCGGTTCGGCGGCAGCGGCGGCAGCGGCGGCGGTGGTTGGCTGAGCTGTGGAGTGTGGTGGTGGGGACTCCATGGGGTCGGAGTTGGAAAAAAGGTGAAGCGAAATGTCGTGGTCAGAGTAGGATGATTATATAGTTCCTGCAGCCTCCAGCTGTTTTCCAACTAATTTAGCGAAATTTATAGTCAAGGTCCTTAAAGATTTCAACATAGAGCATTTGGATCCTCTTATTTGTGTCCCTGGTGATTACATCCAGCCATTTTTTTTTTAAACCTTTCTTAAGTTCCCTTCCTCCTTTAATTTAGAGGAAGAATGGAATTCACTTTTAATTATTAAATGATTTTTGTTCGAAACATGATATTAAATTAGGATTTGAGAGCGAAAGATGAACAATGGTGCTTAAAAGATTAAGCCCGTGTATGGCTCCACTATTTACGAAACTAAAATTCATTTTTATATCATACCGTTAACGAATCACATACCTGACATGTAGTGTGAAGGAAGTCAACAATTACAACAGTTAATAATCCAATATTTCATTAAATTGTGGATGAAAATTGCCACCAAACAGGTGCTAAACTCCACAAATCTAATCACATTAGTACCAAACTTTATTTTTGTTTATGGGATTTCGGTAGGACAATTAATTACTCAAAGATTTCGTTGACATGTTGGAACAAAAAGATTACAGCCAACAATATTTAATAATCTTGAAAACCAAAATAGCATATTTGAATAAATTAATGTATAATTACAATATTAGAATTTCATGAAATTGTTTTATTTTGAAAATGTTTATGTTCATGTCAAACGGATACTCGACGGCAAACCTAGCAATTTACATCCACCAATGAAGCAAGTGCATCAATTACAAAACTTTTGGTATGCAATTGCCGTTAAAATAAGAATTAGGACCCCATGTGCTCCAAGCGCCAAGGTTTGGCAACCTTCGTTGCGAATTTCCACTAATTTAATTATTTCTTTTCTATATTAGCTAATTAAATATTTATTAATAGTAAGTAAAGTTACAAATATTTATAATATAATGGAATTTTGATACGCATCCCTCATTTAATACTATAAGCTCGTACTAGGTTTATTTTGATTAAAATGGATAAATATGTGATTAAAAAATTAATAAAAGATTAAATTTAGAAAAAAAAATGAGTTTTTAAAAAGGTCATACAGGGACTAATAATTTATGAATAGTCGAGAATTTTGGATATTACACTTTCGTATACTTTTTTTTTGTAGACGTAGGAACCCGCAGCCGCTATCCATGAATACGCACTAGGTAAACATCGCTCTATGTGCAGTAGCTCGCAAACCACAAAGGAGATGTAAACCGCACTGGACTTGACTCGACAGAAAAAGTGTTGACAGAGGATTCGAATGTTTCTTTGACTATGTTTACAATAGATATAGGAAAAAAATCTTTGAAAGAATTAAAAAATAAATATAAAATACGATTGAATTCACATTGAAAAAGTATGTTACCAAATTATTACCGAGCAGAAAAAGTTGGCGTAGTCATAAATCTAACCATGAAATTTTTATCGAGTAAAGATGACGTATTGTATTATAATAAACCAATCCACGTTCTCATAATGAGATTATTTTTTGTTATATAAGGAAAGGATTAATTGAGGAGGCAAATAAGAATTAAAATTCAAAATTGAAGACAAGAGTCAAGACCTTGGGTTTTGAAACTGTGGGAGAGTGTGGAAAATTCACGTGGATTGACAGCTAGAGTTGAGTGGTGTGGGCCCGGACATGTTCTGGCTTATTTGTCAGGTGACTCATCACTCTCAATGGATCTTAACGTCAACCTCAAAGGATAATGCACCATGTTTGTCGCAGCTTATAATTTACAACTTAAGCCCATCTTTCATTGACTCACATCTTGTATACTTCTATTAGCTAGACATTTCATAAGTACTTTAAAACACGATACTTTTATATATTTCGAACATCGGGGTAAATATCGACGTGACGAGGTGTTAACTTCAAATTTTGATTGGACTGAGTTGTCAAAAGATTACTTGTTACTTACATATCCCCTCTTGCTTTACTTTTTAGTTTTTACAAGGTCTGCTTGCGAAGGCAATCGTTCTAAATGGAGGCTTGGCAGCCGTTTGCATGATAGTCAAATCAATTGTCGAAAGAGAAAAGTGTAAAGCAGATGGTATAGAACATGTAAGCTTGTGTTTGACACCCATTTTAGGGAAAAAAAAAAAAAATTAATTCTGAAATAGTGATTAATGGAAGAATGTGTAGTTAAAAAGAAATGAAAAGTTCTAGATTTTGGTGTAATATTATTTTCTTCGGAGAATGTGTGATTGAAATGAAGAAAGTGAAAAAAATTAGAGTAAGAATGAGTGTCAAACCTGGCCTAAATGTAACGTAGCTTTGACGTGCATTTATAGGAGAAATAGAGAGAAGGGTAATTCAGACATTTTCTACATTCTGGACACGTGTTTGATTCTGTTTCCTATTCAAATCTCTCCTGAAGAGTTTAAAAAAAGATGTGCTTTACAAGGCCTAAATAAATAATAAGCCTATGCTAGGCTACCAAAACTTCAACTTAATGCCAAGAAAATCTGCAAATCCAACAGCAAAAGATAAAATGAATCCATAGGCAAACAAGATTGCTAGAGCAGAGATTGGTGGAACAAGCAAGGTATCAATAGACAAATTCACCAGTCCTGTGAGGATGTTGGCCTGCAGATAGAGTAAGACTCTTGAGTGAACCAGAGCAAGATATCGATGGTCAATGAGATTAAGAAAACTTTGTCTCACCAGAAGAAATGATCCGAGTAAATTTCGATTAAATGCTTCTTCCATAGCTGAAACTTTACCTCCAGGCACATAATCGGATAGCATCAGAATGGCTAGCACCTGAAAATCAAATTCATATAATTGCACAACTAAACAAGTATGGATGAGCATTGAAGATGCCAAATTAAGATGAAAATTTTTCCAAGATAATAATTGCAAGAACACACTACCAAATATTAAACTAAACATTTTTCTTGATCGTAAGAAAAACTTGCAAACTATGTGCATACCTTTGAAGTGATATATCATTGACAGAATTGCAATAATACAAAACAGCAGTAGGAAGGAAAGCACAAAGCACAAGAAATATTAGAAAGGGCAAGGATCGAGGGGTGGGGGAGTGAAAAAGGGGCATGATTTAATTTTGAAACAAGTAAAGATCAAAAGATATAACCCGGATTATATGCAGCATTGTTTCACTGTTAGATTACACCCAGATAAAGGCTTGCAACAGAATAAGTTTACAACCAGAACATGCCCAGTTATATTACAGGATATTTGGGAAACTTCAACTTGGCCATACATTATTTTTATCATTTTTAAGGAAAAAATAATAATAATAATAATAGTCGGTGCCTCCACACTTTTATTTCTATTTTCTAAAAAAATTCAAATAGTTGAAATACTGGTCAAATATTATTAATCTTCGCGTATGAATCTTCCCTATTAAAAATGTTAAATTTTGCATACCTAGTTGCCACCTGTAAGAATAAAAGTTAAATAAAATGACAGATATGTCTATGGTACTCTTTCTTGTTGTGACATGTATGTCATACAAGCTTAACTACCAATAGAAGTTACAAAGGAAGAGCATGTTAGGTTTAAACGACGACAAATTGTCTCATCTTTAAAAAAAGACCAAGTTGGCACATAGTCGTGTTTGCATGTAAATTATAGTATTTCTTTGGTTCATGTTAGAGACTATTTCCTAAAATAGTTTAAAATAGTCAAGTAAATAGTTTTAACTTTTTAGCCCTAATTTATATCCTAATAAAGTATGTGCTACTTGTATATATCCACACATTTTGTCTATGAATGAGATGAGAAATACCTTGGGCTTCTACAGTTCACATGTTAGTTAGATAGCAATAGGTATCGAGATATTATGTTGAACAAATATATATTATCTTTAACAAATATTCTCACAGGTTATTAGAAAGAATCCTTATCATCTACTGCAAAAATGGCACAGAATGTAGTGTGTTTTTAATCACATGAAGGTTAATTTTTGAATTTTTATTCGTAATTGTGGTTATTGTTGTTATTATAGCATTGAGGATCGTTCATATTGTTACTTAGTAGTTGGGGCATTATTATTTTCACAGCTATGGCCAAGTTGTTATTAATTCTCAGCAAAACCTTAATTTGCACAGAAAATAGACCCGTTAATTAGACAAGAATGAGATTTACCTGAAGGTTTATAGCCAAAACCAGCGAAACATACGCCAAGTTGCACTGTGGAGAAGTTTTTAGGTTATTTCCTGCTGAGGGACTTCTATTTTAAGTAGTTATTTTCCTCCTTCCAAGAAAGAAAAGAAGAGGAATTGGAAAAGCATGGTTACTACAAAGGAGTGATATGTGGCAGAGTTGGGCATTTTACCGTTCTGCGGGAGACTCTTTCGACATGCCAATCCAGAAACAAAGTTGTTAACCTGTGACAGCACAATGGAAATCAAAATCTCCACCAATCAAAGTAATTCGATGATAAAGCGGCATGCTGTGTTAATAATGCTTCATACCAGAAAAAGAGGCAAAGGGACCAAACTTTAGTTCTTGTCCATTTATTGTTTCTCAAAATAGCATCAACATTGTCATCAAAGAAAAGATAGCTTCCAATCCGAACACCAATAAGATACAAACCCCAATACCCTGAGGCATGAAAAATCAGTGAAAGATTAAAATGAAGAATTAAAAGCACCGTTTACGGATACACCTTGTAAATTTAACTAATCATTGTCGTGCGTGGATTAACTGATGAACTACCTGCACACTTTTAATCAAGTAAATCAAGGTGACACCATTCTAATTTTGTTCCAACTCAAGGTTGTAAGTTTACATTTCGACTCGGGGAAAACAAAATGTTGAGATAATCTGCTCCAGCTCAGTACACCAAAATCAAATTTTTTCCATGGTAGCTTATCATGTCTTGCAATGTCAGATATGTTAATGGCCTTCTTTTAGTTGTATTTTGCTTAGTCGGCAAGAGAAGCATATTCTGGCATTCTGTGTTACCTGCTATAATATTAAACTACTATATGATTTCTACAAAACCAGCGATGTCATGTGGGCTGAGAGTTGGAGACATTTACATGTACAAAGTATATCGAAGATGAGAATGCTGAGACAAATTTGTGGTTAAAAAAAATGAAAAAATGAGATAGAATAAGAAATGAGATTATAGAGAGGTAGTCAAGGACATGTCCATTGAGCATAAAATACTGATTGAAATAGATTGACCATATTCAGCGAAGGCTACTAAAATCACTAATTTGAAAAGAAATGCAACTAATATTAATTGTAAACTTGGACAAATAGATAGGCCAAAATTCAAGTGGAATGAAGCGATTAAAAATTTGAGCAAATATGATTTTAACTTTGAAGAGGGACTTGGACACTGCAGAGTACGAGGAGGATCAATGTAGCTGCCCTTGGAAAATAACATAATATTAGGTTCAGTTGCCTTGTATCTTCCACGAAACTTCTATTCACAAATAGCAACTGATCCTTTACAATGGCAAACAAACCAAAGCACCAAAAACTCCCAGAGGTACAGTGCTACATCTGCAAAGAACTTGGTCACAGGGATCTAACTGCTCTTCTTGCTACAGGACATTTACATAGTCAACACTTAGATCCGGCCTGAAGCAAACTTTCGTTCACCTAAGGCTCAGTGTCCTAATGGAGTGAGTGGCTTTTGGTGATAAAAATATTATAATAGCCTCAGACCACACTAAACAAAAGTGAAATGAAATGATAATGTTGGAAGCTAAAGATGAGAGCTATTACACATTGTCCTGTCTCGCTTAGTGCAGGCAGAAAGTTGTTCAAGAATCCTAGTGATTTTAGAAATAATTTTGTTTTTGGGTTATCCAAATTGGTTTTGTGTGTTAATTATTTGCTTTTCCTCGTTGTTCCCAGACATCCTTCAGTAATTAGTTCATTTTCTTGAATTCGATATTAGAACTATTTTGGTTAGTTTTAGGAGTACATAGGTCTAGGAGCTTATAATATTCTCTAGCTTGTATTCATCATTTAATGCAATTTCTTCCTGCACTTCCCCCAAAAATATGGATGATCCAAAAAGCATCACAATATAAAAAATAAAGTTTTAAAATCACTAGAAACTTGACTTTCGGAATCACATATTTAGTAATGCGTTCTAGCAAACTGTATTACCCCGAGACAAACGCAAATATCATGAATGTGTAATGAAGTACATCAACTAAAAAGGTACTGTTTTCTAGTTCAACAGCCCTCCCCCCACCTCCTACACTCTCCAGGAGGGGAAAAAAACAATAAAGAACAAAGAGAAAATGATAATAAGAATTTTCATTCAATATATTACAGGGAGATCCTCACCGAATATGCTAAATATTCCTTCCTTATTCTGGTTTATCATGTCTGTTCCCCTTTTCTCAGAAAGCAGATACTCGTTCAACCCACATGACAGGAAAAGTTGATATCCTAATATATGAAATAAGAGTTCAAACATTAAAAACTAAGAAATCCAAGCAATATATGCAATTAGGAACTGAAAAAGGAAAATTGTATTGCTTACCTATGAGGATAAGGGAACCTAGAATCCCACAATGATTTGGAGCAACATTAACTATGGATGTCAGAATAGACACAGCAGCAAGAGTGAAAAAGAAATTCCAATGGACTCCATATTCACCAACGTGAACCTATGAGAATAAAAGATGAAGAACCTAAATATTTTAAGAATAAGAATAGCAGGGTAATATAATCCCTTGCAGAAGCATGAGATAAAGAGCAAAGATCATGGCCAACAATAAAAAAGGATGAGAAGATATGACAGGAAAATGCAGAAAGGAACAAATCTATAAGGAACGTCCTTTTTCCCCTTGAAACTAATAAAGCATAGGTAAAGTTGCATAGGTTATATTGGACTCTCACTAGAAACTGCCATCAAGCACAGACGGACCATGTTTAACTTAATAGGCTCTTTATATCTGTCCAAAAACCTTAATTCCCTTGATTAACTAAATTGAAACCAGCAAGTATTAAATTTAACTACTTTCCTGTAAAATATATGCCTACAATTTCGTTACTTCATTCCTTTACTCATCTAAAAAGGAATTACACGCAATTTCATTATTACTTCATTCGTTTCTTCTTTAACCCAACATCATTTACTTTCAAGAAAGAGAAGTAAAATTTTAAAATTAAGCATCCCGGTCAGCACCGGCATTGTTTGGCGCTCAACTGAAAAAAGGGCAGGATAAATAGAAAGAAGTCAATTTAAAGAGATCATGAACAAAAACAATTGATCAAGAAGTTAGTCAACTTTCGCATGAAAGATGGTAAAAAAACAAGCGTTCATTTTTATTTATATTATTGTTAACAGTTCCTTTTTCTATTAATCCCTTAATTCTCAATTAGTTTAACAGCTTTTCAACTTTTCTAAGTATATATTTAAATATTATCAATTTAGGGGGTGTTTGATGCACATTATTGAGGGAAGAATGTATTTTAAATAGCGATGTGATGGAAAATATGTGATTAAAAAATAAGGAAAAGTTTTGGATGTGATGGAAAATATTATTTTATTGAATAATGTGTGGTTGAAAATGAGTTTTGAAAGAATGTGGATCAAACGGGATATTAATATACAAATAGTACTTTTAAATTTTGCATGCGTGCATAACCAGCGTCCTATGATTGCCAGTACACAAATGTAGAATCATAGAGCTAATCTATGTTATACAAAAAGAAGATTAAGATACTCATATCCTACCTGATAATCCACGCTTCTTGTAGAAATAAGTCGAGCAAATCCTAAAAAAATTAAAGGACTTGTCGAACAGAGTGCATTTCTCAATGTCCTGGACAATATGGACAAAAAAGAATTTAAAACTACTTCAAAAGATAAATGAAGTGAGACCATAGTGTGTAACAGCAATTAACACGATCATCTGACTGTAAATGGTTATTTATATCAGCAAGCAACCAGTTCCACATTTATACTGTATAAAGTGGTAAACAACACACTGGAATCATCTGATAGACTAAGCACTTGTTTGGGAATAGATCATAATCAGTTTAAATTACAAATAGAAAGAAACGAATGGTGGATAAGTGAGTAGTGCTTGTGGTCTCAAGAAATGTGTGAATAAAAAGTACATTTGACCAATCATTTGACCAATTTTGTTTATAAATAAAATAGGTGCCAAAAAAGGCTAGATAATATGGTAATTAACAAACTGGAATCATCTGCAAACAACATGGGTCCAATTCTTCCAGAAATCAATGCCACGGAGTGAGGCAAGAACATAGGCAGCAATCCTCAAAAAAACTAATTAGCTTAGAGTTGAAAGAAATTCCATGACTTCAAACTATTATAATCCATTTGGATCCTGGATTCCAGAGAAAAAAACTACTAATAAAAATACCTTTTGCAGTTGCTTGATTCCAGAGGAAAACCGCACATACATACTTGTAAAAGTCAATATATACATTTATTTCATTTTCACAATTTCAACTATATTCAAGAAACTTTTATAGTTGATTTTAGGTGGAAAAAAAATGGCAAAATCACAATGTTTCGGAATGGGTACGTGAATTAAATATCTGGTTCATTAAACATCCAGATTTTAGACACAATGGCTACGATATATTTTATCTTTCAACCTTAGTGGTAAAATTATATCTATTATAATTAAAATAGCTCAAAATGCGTATTCAACTTCTTTAAGAAATTGAATAAATTAAACATCTTTGAGATACTTTTTAGATTTATGATCACATTAGAATACAAGTAATGCATTCCCTTGTCTGAGTATCAAGTATCCAATATACAGGTGATTCGTGCAGTTCGTAGAGTGGGGTACTCTCTAATTCTAACAATCCAAACAGAGTCTTGAATTGTGAAGAATCTTCCATAAGCATGTTGTCAAAAAATTTACTTTGAAGGAGTTCAATGCTTTTATGACGTGTATAATTTACAATATCCCAAGTCAATTCTATTCTACTTAATCCCNGTGCAGTTCGTAGAGTGGGGTACTCTCTAATTCTAACAATCCAAACAGAGTCTTGAATTGTGAAGAATCTTCCATAAGCATGTTGTCAAAAAATTTACTTTGAAGGAGTTCAATGCTTTTATGACGTGTATAATTTACAATATCCCAAGTCAATTCTATTCTACTTAATCCCTCTTTCTCTTTCGTGGCCACATATCTTTCCGGCTAAGGAATGGGAAATCTTCCTCCTGTTACATGAATTCTTTTTGGTTTTGGATCTTCCAAATCATTCCCACAGGAGATCCAGACCCATTTTTGGGATCAGGTTATACTTAAAAAGTATTCCTTTTTTTTTTAACTCATTTATATCTAATCTATTTTTTCTGACTTGGCTAAGTGGGATAGCCCAAGATGCTGCAAGATTTACCAATAGAAGCTTGCAACAATAAGTATAACATCGATATCGCTCACAAGCAGGCACAAAGGTAAGGAAGAATGAGAAAAATATGGTCACCTGGAGGAGAGAAGGGGAGAATGAATACTTTTCTCATATATGAACAATTAAAACACATGCTCATTTAAAATTCACAAAAATGAACGAGGGAATAAATGAATGGAAACCAATACAAGTTACTAAAATAAAAGCAGGGATAAATATGAAATATATATCCTACCGTAGACATAAAAATTTACATAGATGATAGACCTCACAATTTTTATTTATTTTTTTTTTTTCCCCTTCCAAGAACCATGTACAAGGAGATGGACTAGGCTGCGGACACAACTTATATCATTTGTTTCAGAATCAAAGAACAGCAGTTGGTTAGCACCAAGAGAATTATAGCTTGTTATTGAAATCTTGCAAATTGTGACAATTCACCAAGAAACAAATAATTATAAAGGGCAATAAACATTTCTTATCTGCTTTTGGTCACAACTAATATGCATGACCTCAAAGATTTTTCTTTGAAGCCAAGAAGCCACATATTATTGAGACATTTACGAACCATGAGCCTCTATAGATTCAAATTTCAAATTGCACTTTAATGTACAAGTGTACATGTAGACAAGAAGCATGAGAAGAGCCACATAGCACTGCCTATCATAAGAGGCTGAGCCATCTGTCATATTCTTGAGAAATGGGTCAAATGAAAAGACAAAACGCATAGAACCACTTACATATTTGAGATGCCACGTGCCTGACGTGAAACCAAGGAATTCACTAGGACAAATGAACCTACCCCAAGATCCATCTGATGTGATCACAAGTCAAAGGACAGAGGTAATTAGTGCATACGGATATTTTGCAATCAATAATCCAAAACTAGTACCTTCTAGATTCATCAGTTTTTAATTAATTTAGCAGAACCATATCAAAGTAACCATGTCCAATTGAACAAGAATTGGACCAGCAGTTGGAAGAAAGTACTTTATGTAAATAGAGTCCAAGAATCACATGGAAAAGTTTAGCACAATTTACAAACAAAAATTACTACTACAAATATTGTAGAATATTTTTGAAAAGTCCAAAAAGCACACGACAAGAAAATTTAGAGTATAAGAATTTATTCTTTATGGGGCGGAGGGGAAGAAGAAAGCAAGAGGTGCTATCCAAGAAATGGAACTAGGTAGAAACAAAAGAAATTTCTATTAGGCATATCAAGATTATTAAAGGCTTGTATGATGACTAACTCATAAGTGTGAGATGTAGTGGATCGAGATCTCCCTATCATTGTAGGCTTATACCAAAGTTTTGTTTTAAGCTCTTATATTTTCACAATAATCATGGAGGAGCTGACTTACGGGATATATTCAAGATGAGGTCCATCTGGGGTGTGTTAATTGCTAATGATCTAGTTTTAGCGATAATATTAAGAAGGGTTTAATCGTAAATTAGAACTTGGAATAGTACTTTGGAATCTGTAGGTCTCTTGAGTAGCTAAAAATTTAGTAGTTTTAGAAAACAATGAACTGAACGAAGTGGTGAGAGAAGGACTTGCGTAGCCAACCCAACTCTATTTGGAACAAAGCTTAGTTTTTTGTTGTCGATATGACAAACTCATAATCAACCATTATCTCTGATTCTCTAATGCTCAATAGTTGCCACCAACTCATAATCAAACATTATTTCTGATCTTGTCTTTGCGGAATAGTTTGGTCATTTGTTTAAGTTTACAAAAATCAAAAGACTTGCTCGTTGATAAATGGTTTTGACTTCTACGGCCATAAGGACCAACACTTAAATATTGTTGAACAGTGCATACTGATATCTCCACCATTTAAGAAGTTATGCTCTTGTCGCCCTAACAAAAATGATGATCACGACCATTTTTAGAAACTAATCCATGTAATAACCTAGACAGGCTGGCAACGCAGTCTTTGATTTCAATGAATTGTGTGTAAGCTTGGTAAAACACATTTCTCTCGAGGTGGCACCACCTCTGAGACCATCCTAAAGTGTCCCAAGCAAAATTAGAAAATGATAATAGAGTGAACTCCTACTCATGCAAAAAATGAATGAACAAATATAAACATATCCACAAATACATGAAGAAGAAGATATAGGCTTTATTAAATCAGCATCTAGACTCTTACCAAACCAGTGCCATAGGTCTCTGTTTTAGCATATCTTCTAGGAAATATCTTGAAATCAACAGCCAGAATACAAAAGCATGTAACAAGCATCTGCAGCAATCGTCCTTATAGCCAAAATAAAAAAATTCAAGGAACATATAATCCAAACAAGAAATATCATGCACTGAGCGCACATCTGACCACATACCATAGAAACTCTGTACGAGGAGATATTTGCCCTAATTGAGTCCATGTTGCGTTCCTGAAGAAAAGAAGATCCATTTCTGTTTGGAAGACTATGTTAATTCCAGTTATATGCATTGCTAAATTAACTTTTTTTAGATTTCTAATTCAAAGAAGGAAAATAAAAATAAAAACGAAAAATTATCTGAAAATTTACCTTTTAACTGCTATCATGAAAAGGAGAAGCAAAATCATCGAAATTGCAGTTATATATGTCCATTCTGCCAGAACCTGTCATTGACTAATCAAATTATATCAACTACATTCAATTTTAGATATTTGATATTGTGTTGTACGTTGAAAAGCAATCAGTAAATTATGCTAATATTCCTGGTCATGTAAGAAGCAATCTTTACCTGCCAATGCACGGTACAGATTCCCACATATAATAGAATTAAAAACCCATTTTGGAAAGTAACAGTATCCAAGTATACTAATATGCTTTCCTTAATCATATAATTTATGCATTACTCTCAACCATGTTTTGAAAAGCAATTTATAAGACTTGACTCTAAGATCACCTCAAGACAATAAAGAGAACCATTTGTCTTCTTAGGCATACGACCTACATGACGAGGCTTTGCCTCAAGGATCACCCGGAGATAGTTTACATGCACTATCATTGAGTCATATGTTTTACAAAAAAACTGACTAAAGCTAGGAAAGAAAGGATTTCTTTTTACTAACATATTAGCAGTTTGAGTTTTGTGTATGTAATACCACCAGCCCTCACCCCTAAACCAAGCTAGCCATCCCTAACTTTAGGTCTAGATTTTGGTAAATTATTTTCCTTCTCTAAACACTATTTCTATTTACTAATTCTTATCTTTTTGGACAGCCGTTGCTTATTTATGGCCTTCCACATGCTGAACCTTTTTTTTTTGGAAGAAATTTTGTGGTCAGCAGAGAGAAAAAGAAAAAAAGGTCCTCCTTAACATTTGGTTAAGTGGTCTGGTTAATCGATAATTTTAGTATACCATTGTATGTATTTGTAAAATAACTTGTTCATATTCTCCAATCGCAGATCGATTGGACCCAACTCAAGGCCAATTATTAGACCTAAATTGGAGTCCATTTGACCAGATCGAGGGCCATTTTTGACCAGGATGGGGATTGATTTGACTCGACCAGTTCACCAATCTTGCTGACTGACTGTTCACTAAAATGAAGTCATCCAAAGCATTTTATACAGTATGAAGGCCTTTTAAACTAAAACTTGAAGTAAGGCTATTTTTCACAGTGCACATTAAAAGAATGCCATTTACTTCGCCATTTTCTTTCTATCATTTACCTCTGAACATTCTCAACCCTACAGAACTCTATTAGATTCTTACAAGGACCGGCAGTTGTAGAGATATCTATAGTTATAAAACAAGAAAAAAACAAAAACAATAATACATGAAAGGCTTGCACCTATTGCTTGGATCTTTCTCCTAGCCTAACCTTCACCTTCCACCTAAAAATACTGATCCAGCAAATCTTCCACTTCTCTGCCTTTAGAAGTCTTTCTAGAAATAGTTCTCCACACAATATCCCATTACTATCTCTATGACCAATGCAACCCCCCTCCCCCAACCCCACGCACACCAAAAATAATAATACAAATACAAATACAAATACAAATAAATAAAATAAAATGACACACACCCCTCGATACTTCATTTTGCAAAAATGTGAAGGCAAAAAGCATGAAACTCCTCACTCAAAATTCTATACTCATAGCAGGCATAATTCCAAAAAGGAGCTTCATTCCTCTTCCTAAACAGATTAAGCTATGTACTTGACTAAAAAGATTTTGCGCAAATTGAGAATACTTACCGTCAAAAATAAGATGTATGGAACAACAATGCAGGTAGAATCAACAACCAGTGCTGCAATGTACGCTCTCAAATTCTTATTACAATCGGCAGCAGCATCATTTTTCTTAATGGGGCCTGATAAAACAAAACAGCACGATAAACTTGGCTCAAAAACTCTGACGAGCCAGAATTGATTTTACAATAACATGAAAACTGGCACAGTATAATGTCACTTTTACTTCAATAGTATCATGGTAATAATCCATCAAAATTACATTAAACTCTAGTAATAAACTTCTATAAATTTTTATTTAAATTTACTACCGGTAGTGTCATAATTGAAGCCGATGCAACGCCGTATAAGAATCAGAACCTGATTTTACGAACTCACAGTAGCAGCCCAGAATTAGCGATAAAGAGTACAGAAACCAAAAACTAAAACCCAAAAAGAAAAGAATACGGTTTAGTACTCACAGAGAGAGTCGTGAGTACAAGGAAGATTTCGAGCTTGGAAGATCCTGTTAAGTTGCTCACAAATCTGAAATCAGGTTTTGTTTTCCATCAATAAAACATTATAAAACAGAAAAGAAGCAACCTTTAAAATTTAAAAAAAAAAAAAAGGAATAAATATGCAGATTTTGTTAGCGCATACTGTTCTTTGAGATTTTTGCTGGGATTGAAGGACCTAACGGTTGAGTCCATGGATTACTCCGAAATGCAACAAGATTTTGGTATGTGATTTGCAGGAGACTGCAGTTCTACGGTTTTATGAGCCTGATAATTTTAGACGAGGCTCAGGCGACTGCTTATTGATCTCACTGACAGAAGATCTGCTAAGTCAACTTTGGACCACGGTTGGGTAGCCCAACCTGTGTTTTAAGCCGTTTTCAAACCCGAATAAGGCATCGATCTGATCAAGTACCGGGTCCTCGATTCAGTGGTTAGTTGAACCATAAGTCATTGCTAAGCACATATTTAAATAAAAGAATATTTTAATAACAAAAATATACCCTAAAGTCGACGTCTAGAAAGACATTTTTAGAATCAACGTCTTCCTAGAATTGTTTTTTAATAGTTTTCATCGACGTCATAATGCATTTTAGTTGTAGCGACTAGCGTTAATGTAAAATTTGTTGAGCAACTTCTTATGATAGCGTGCTCGTGAAATGCTAAATATCTATGATAACTTTATCATAAGTTAATGGTTCGCGATCCATTCCAATGCTTTAGTCCGTTAACTTTTTAAAGTGAGAATTAAAAAAAAAAAGCCTCAGCAATCTAAAATAATTTTTTTATACATTTCAACACATTCTTAAAATTATATTGGCAACATCTATGAAAACATTACCATTTGTGATGAGGTTAGTGTGGAGGAACAGAAACTTACGTATTTGGAATGTTTGGATGGTCGAAGTTTGAAAAAAATGATGTAACTTTTGCATACGATGTTCATTTTGGACCCATGACCTCATTCCGGAAAGTTCGCGACGATTCCCATTGAACTCCCGCTTCATCGTGATGTATGATAGATTTTGGACATTTGAATTCGTTTGTTAAGTCAAAACGGCACTTAATGTTTCTTAATTCATTATTTTTCAGTATTTACTTATTTTGCTTTGTAGACCAATCTATTAAGGGACTACTAGCACAGTGGATTGTCTGTTCTTTCAGCATTTAAGACTCCAAAACGTTTTGTAGGACTTTTTAGTTATTCATGAAATAAGAATAAATGTTTGTTTTTTTAAGGTGCAATCCGTCTGTTAGTGTGTTGTGGATTCGATCTACATCAATTTATTACATTTGTTACTTGATTTGTTAGATAGCTAATAAAAGTAAGAATCAGATAAAATGTGGCCTAATCCTCGTCACACAGAATAAATTTTCATTTCTAGGCTGAGGAATAGAAAAAGCATGAACATGACATTAGATTTATCCCAAACTCTTATATCAAGCATGTTCTTCAATGTAAAAGACAAGCAGAAGAGACATTTGGGGAAACTTGTTAATTTCTTAGGGACAAGGTAAATATAATATAATATTAAAATTTGTATACTTGAAACTTACATTTACATTAATTGGTTTTGTCATTGGGACAGGAAAATGAATGTATCCCCATCTAACCCTTAAACTTGGTGAGATGTTGATTCAATCCTCATCGATTCCTTCACGTCGGTGAGTATCTCTTTAAGTCGGCAATGATTGATTCATCACCGACCTCTTAAGAGTAAATAAGTCAACCACACATAGTCGGTGAAGAACGTCGAAAGTCAGTGTATATGTATTAATAATATCGATAAATCACTATTACTATAAAAGAGATGATAGCCGAATCACTACATTTTTGCACCTTCTATTTCACACTTAAACCGGTTCGTCACTGTTCATTATTTGGGTTTGCTACAGTAGCTATTTTTGTTGATTAATTTGGTATTGCAATTCAAATTTTACAAATATCTTCTTTCTCCATGAACTTTCGTATTAGAGAAGCATTGCAGTTGATATTTTGTAAAATATCTTTTTTCCCATGTATATCATTTGTATTTTTTTCAGTCGCTAAAGTAAAATCGTATATTAGCACGTAAAAAAAAAAAAAATGAAGATGCGGAGCATTCCGCACAGTGCAAAGCAAACCGCAATGTGCGAGGCATGTGCTCGGAGTTTAGTTTTTTTAAATACAGTCATCAGTTTTTTTTTTTTTTTTTTTTTTTTTTTAAGTTCCCGTGTCTCCGCATTGTGCGAAGACATGCGGAGACACGGAGCTCGTGTCTCAACGTTGTGCGGAGACTCGCCGTTTTTTTATTTCTTATTTTTTTGCCAAAAAAAATCTATATATTTACATTTTACACAAACTATAAATATAATTTCACTTATTAATAATTTAATTCAAAAACATTAGAAAATATTCAACTTCATGCCTACATGAATATCAAAATTCCTTTCGGGGCCAACGGCAATGCCCCCTCGACCCCTGTGACCGGGCAGATCGATCCTCATCGGGAGCGTTGCCCCTAAACCCCTACGAGGGGCGCTGCCTCCTCGACCTGACCAGACTTATCGATCCCTGTCGGAGCATCCCATAAGAGGTGCTGCCCCTCAACCCCCCCCACGAGGGGCAATACCCCCCTCGTATGCTTTCAAAAGTTCCGTTTACTTGCTCTTTCTTACTCCACCTTCATAATGAATATGTGTTGTTGCTTAATTATAAACTAGCAATTTTTTTCTTTTTAAATCATTATCGTATGTGCTTATAAATTTCAAATGTTTTGTGAAAAATAAAAATAACTGATAATTTTAAAAATAAAAGAGAAATTACAAGATCTTTTTTTTTCACACATTATTTAAAATGCGTTGATAGTTTTAAAAAAAAAAATTATGGTACTAAGATATGATGAAGTAAATAATAGATTGACAAAAAATGGATTTTTCATAAAAGAAATAAATAATAA